>JAECUM010002673.1:0-80799 GCA_016617855.1 Megalonaias nervosa | reverse complement strand
GTTATGTACACTGTTTTATACTTATCGTTCACATATTCCTTTATGTATCAGTGATCACTTTGTATACCTGTGCTACAATGTCCAGAGGGTTATTAATGCTAGAACGTCATGTTTTTGTCACACACACACACACACACACACACACACACACACACACACACAAAAGCGCGAGCGCACGGAGGGAGAGAAAGTATTTAGAACATGTTTTTGAGAGAGACAGACAGACAGACAGAGATAGACAGAGAGAGAATTATGTCCGAGGGAATCAAGACTAGATTTCTTCCGGTTATTTATGTGCATTAATCAACATAAACTTGTAAAGCCTGTACTTGGAACACTCGGCGCTTGAACAGCGTCTAAAATATATCAGTACAATTACCCCAAACAATTATATGATAAGTACAGTTATTAAGAAACACGATTACTGAACTTCACATGGAAAGCTTGGGGACTGTGTATTATGGACCACTGACCAGTACTATCTCCTGATATTAATTCCCATATTGTAAGTGTCAACCTAACATGCTTTGATTTTATATGATGTGCTATGCTGGCGAGTTGGGCAGGGCATGGTTTATGTTTGCTCTGCAGACTGATCAATACTACGCATAATTATTTACCCATAATCTTCAGTTACATAGCGACAGACAGGTTTCAATGTTTAAGGTCAATCTATTACCACCACTGTCAGAAAAAATCTTTGAAGTAATCGTGACGTGGTTCCTTGTCACCAATGTTGTAAAATACGGCTTTGTCCTGTTTTAGTTCATTTTAGGCGAACATTGAGAGTTTTCCTTCGTAAATCTACATGTTAACCTAAATCAAATTACCATTATCGACTGGCTTGCGCAATTTTGTGACAAACAGACCGAGACACAGACATTACGTTTACAGTATATTTTTATTATTGATATTTGCACAATTTAATTCTATTTTTAGAAGTATAATGATTTATCATTATCGTCGCTATATTATATAAAGTTGTATCATTGATTTTATGGCTGTTAGTTTGGAAAACATGTCGATTCAGCAATATAATCAGCAAATAATTTGCAATCACTATTAACGGAGAAGAGATCCATTATCAGCCTGGTCAATACCAATGTATTCATTTGGTTGCCAAACGGCTTTTAATAATGTAATCAGTTATTTTAGGTAGCTCAAGGAATTAAAAATCGCAATAAAATGGCAATCATTGGTTACCATTAGCGTCGTGTTTCCTTTCATCATGGTCATTGGTTTTCGTCAGCATAATGTTTCCTTTCTTTATGACCATTGGTTACCGTTACCTTCATGTTTCCCTTCTTCGTGATTATTTGTTACCATTTGGTTCGTGTTTCCTTTCTTCATGACCACTGTTTTCGTTAGCGTCTTGTTTCCTTTTTGATTATCATTGGTTACCGTTAGCGTCGTGTTCCCTGTCTTCTAGATCGTATCTTAAAAATGAAACGTTGGGAGATATGATAGAATTTATATGATATCACGATTGCATAGTACTAGCAGTAATTTCATCTGCATAATTTTGCATAATTTCTCAATTGTAAATATTCCCCACGGCATTAAATGTCACGTAGAAAAAACGTAGTTCATCATAATCGTGACAGTTTTTATTGCAGGAATTTAGATGAAACGATATTTTAATTTAAGCTAATATTAAAAACAATAATTATGCTTAAATATAGTATTCATCCATATTCTCTCTCTCTCTCTCTCTCTCTCTCTCTCTCTCTCTCTCTCTCTCTCTCTCGTGAATAAGGGTTGGCACTGTTTTGGTTCCCAAAATTGATTGTAAATTATTACAGCAACGATCTAAAATAAAACGACCTAATATAATAATAATAAACTTATAATTCGTTGCTGTTCCATGCTAATCAATGCTGATTTATGAATCTGTAATTTATTTTGCAGGTCGCTTGCTTACTCGTGTCTCCCCAATTTGTGCGCTAAAATAAGTTTCTGACGGTCAAGTCATTAGTTTCCAAAAACAATATTTAACGCACTTCTACATCGTAGAAAATCCTTGCAATAGCAATAAATCTGTCCCATCAAACCTGGAGATCAAACTCTTGTAGAATTGTGTTGCATTGTATACTTGTACATCTACCAATTACGAAAAAATAACTTGGAAATGGTAGCTTTGACTGGCTGAAAATTGAAACTCGTCTGGAAACTCAGACTCACAGCTTTTAATCTTCAGGCCAAGTGGTAAAGTTCGTACTGTCGCAAAGTAAACATCTTTGATTCGTTTATGATTATTTGCGACGTTTTTCTTTTCTCCAAAAATGAATGCCTCAAAATCTCGAGGTAGATTTGCAAAGTGAAGATAAACTCCAGTTTTAATTGATCTGAAATCAGTCGTGCAACAATAGACTCTTCTCAAAAATATTACTGGCATGTTCCCAGTATGGTCCTGATGGCCAAGTGGTATATGACACTTTCAAATTGTGCCAAGTATGGCCCAGATAGCCGGCGGTATGTGACACTACCAAAACGGGCCAGTAGTATCAAAGCGTACTGAAACAAAATCAGCATGCTTGCTGCTTATAGAAATACTGACATAAGGCCTGTTGATTCCATACAGTTTTGATGTATGATTTACAGTATTTTTCTCTTGGTCCAAAGATTATATTTCAGCTACGATATCTCACGTATTCAATAGCAAAATTTGTTAAAGTCCACAAAAAAACACCACCCCTCGGATGGTTGCCAATCTTGTCATATGAAAAGGAGTTTGTTGCAAGGACGTATTTTTCACTACTAAAATCCCTTAGCAACAAATTCATTTGTATTAATATTTTTCAGCTGGAGATGAGTAGCATAGAGAACAAAGGTTTGTATGCATTTTATATCCTTTGCAATTCTGGTGGGAGGTAGAATACGATTTTTGTCAGATGGTGCTTTCCGTTTTCAGAGACAGAATAATATTCCTAAACCAAGCTCAATACTTGTGTCTGCTAATACTTTTTTATTATTTTTTTCTGATTTGTTGGTAGTGCAAATTAACGATCGTGATTTAGACCTAAGCAAAACGAAACCTATGTAAAACGAAAACCGTTTAAAAATATATGTCTCAAATTTTCCTTCATTTAATAAATTTGAAACCAAAGTGGAATTTAAACCGAAATTCCTCGAAATTTCATTACAGTTTTTATTTGAGTCTGACGCACTTAAGTGTTAAGAGGTCTACTACGAGCCATTTTGTTGTAGACCTGCTTTTAGTAAGGAAACAATGTCGCAGTCTTACGATGCTTCTAATATTCAGTTCTTGAGATAAGGCATTGTTTTATAACTAATTGTGTTTGTAAGCATTAGAAATCTTATTTTCCAGGATGACTTCAAAATATGATACGAATTCTTTATTTCATACTGTAAAGTCCATGCATATAAATTAAATTATAATATAAAATAAAAGCATTTCAAACATAAAAATATAGATGTCTTATGTACAAATATTCAGACATATCTACAACAATGGACTGTGTCCAGCGTTGCTAAAAATGAAATTATGTAAGACATTCAATGATTAAGCTCTATAATACGAGAATTTAAACGAATGCCTTAGTTAAAAACAGATTCCAATATCCAATTCCTACTATCAGATATTTTTGACATTATTAAAAATACATATTTTCTCATTACTTCCTCAAAACTGAATACGCTATAGTTTGTGGCACTGTTCCATCTTGGAAGGCTTAATAGACAACGAAGATTGTTATTATAACCAATAACTAGTTTTCTTTTCATGCATTCAGCAAAGTTTGTCTACAGAGGAGCACAAAGCATGCAGCAGTATGATCTGATTAATCTAATTTTGATATTCAATGAACAATTGCTAAATACAATTACGTAGAAACATGTTTGTTCCAGTACACAAAAATCTGTAATGTCTCATGATATCTTTATCATCTAACCGATTGGATCCAATGGTGGTCCCTATCACATGCCTTACTAGCGTCTAAAATACATGCTCTCCGGGCCGTCATGTTATACATAACTTTTGACAGTTTCCATAAAGGCATACAGGCATAAATCTGTCGAATGCTGCTTTATCAATCCAAACCGATTATTGGACATTGGGACTTAGCATCGCTGTAGCATAATGCATTCAAATATTTTTTAAATAATTGTCGTTAGGTTTTGTCTGTCAGTTTAACATTTCTGCTTTTCGGTAACGGGATGTATATATATATATATATATATATATATATATATATATATATATATATATATATATATATATATATATATATATATTGAATGAGAGCGATCACAACTATATGTTCATGTTCTTTAACCCTATTTTCAAATTTTTCTTGTCTTTTTTTATTCGTCTCTTTCACTAACACAAATAAGTTTTCCACTATTCTTTCTTTGCTTCCTTCTATTTATCTCATGTTTTTGCATTAACGTTCTGTATCATTGTGTTACATAACAATTTTCAGTCCTTCCTACCGGAAGTGAAGATGCAGATGCACCCTATTCTCTGACGGCCAGAGGTAATCCTTTTAGTGCCATTATGATAACCTGTCATAATGCTTGCATCACAAAGAATCGTCCAAATGTACAGTACAATTGTCTTGTCAAGTGAATGTACATTTTGTGTTTAGGATCCACGTTATTGTAAAAGTGAGATTATATCGTAAATAGAGAGAATATTACCTTGAACGGCTGCGGGCATATGTGTACAGTTTAAGATGCATACATATCAATTAGTGACTTGGAACACTTCATAGTTGATTTTTCCTGATATCATTTCCGCGAGTAATAGCTTGTCATCAGCTCCTGGCAATATGTAGCATAAAACGACATATGCATCACAGACGTTTTTACGGTCTGGTAGACAGTTCTTTATTATTCTCACATTGCTTTTATTTTCTGATGAATTTAGTACTAAAATTCAAACAAGGACCAAATATGTGTCAGTCCATGGTTCTTGGGGTTCTTTTTTTCTGGAGGTTAATAAGAAAAATAGAATAAAAAGCTAGACGAAATTAAATTTAAATTAGCAGGGGATACAGCTGTAATCAGAGATAATATTTTTGCATTTCAGTGAAACAAGAGTAACTTGTAGCATTATGCTCCATTGACTTGGGAAGTTTTGAATCTACAGACACCAGGAGAAGAGATTAGTCATCTAATTACATAGATCAGCCGTTTTTAAAAAGTAGGCAAGCCAAAAGCATTTCAGATATACTTTCAACAGTCACTAATATATGTACAAGAGACTACACGCGTAAATGTCTTCATATCATAGTGGTAATATCTTGATATCATAGTGGTCATCTCTTCGTATTAAAGTGGTCATGTCTTCATGCCAAAGTGGCCATGTATTCAAATTATAGTGCTCACTAACGGGTGAGTAACCTCAGCTTTGCAGATACTTTATTTAAGGATTTAACTTATAACATGTACATGATATGTTATCGCCATAGTGGTCATGAACACAAACCATTGTGGCCTGAACTTTATAACTGCACGTTAAAGATGAAGTTTTAGAAACCTGCACACAATAAATTGCTTGTTATAATGGCGGTGGTTTAAAGACTTGTATCCATTTAACGTAATCAAGGTCCACCATCTTGATAAAAGTACCGATCTGACAGCCAAAATGGCCATCTTGAAAATCATATTACCACTATACCTTTTTAACGGATGGTCTTGTCGTTCAGGAGTTTTTAATAAAATACTTCGTTTGATGTCTTATTTGTCCTCGACGAAAATGACACCCGTCGTACGTACCCTTGGACGTCCACTATGGCCGACAGGGTGAACGCCTTATTCGTTGTATCACTGTCCATCCTGAACAGGTGGTTGTTTCGACATGGGGTTTTAACTAAACTACTTCATTTGATGTCCGGTAGGTCCTGGACGAAAACTGTGCCGACCTTATGTCTAATATGGCTGCCACGGATGATAATCTTGAAAATACGTTATTGCTTCTCCTTCAGAAAGGCAGGTCTGTGTCAGGTCTTCGGACATCCAGTATGGCAGCGACGCTAGATTCATGAAATCTTGATATTGCTATTCATCAGTAATGGATGGTCATATTGACACTGCGTTTCCACCGAAAAACTTTTTATGGTGTCTCGTTGGTCTTCAGTGAGAATTGATTCGTTATGTCATGCCTCCAGACATAAATATGATCACCGTGGTAGCCATCTTGAACTCTTGGTATCTCTACTCATCCTGAAGGGATGGTCATTTTGACATTGAGCTTGTACTGAAAGACTTCACATAATATCTTCTTGAACCTAAAAGGAATTTTTGTTGTTTTTTGCTGGCATGTATTATGACTACTATGACGACCATCTCGAAAATCTTTTTGATATGATACTTTCAGTACAAGATTTCATATGATATCTGTCAGGTCCAATGCAATGTGTAGGAACATTATACTCATTTAACCTCCAAAATAGCACCATAACTATCAGAAAAATCTTGTTAGAGTCACTGCTCTCTCGTGAATGGTGTCAGTGATTTTAGTTTGGTGTGTTTATGGGTTTTTAAAAAATTAAAACACTTTTTGAAATATAGAATTTGGTCGTGAATGACAATGGTGCAGATCAACAATACATCTGTACTTCTGTGATTGAATTATGAAACAAAACGCGACGTATCGAAATTGGGCTGAAGTTACAGGTCAAAATGATTGCATTTTTCGTGCTTCAATTAGGTTATGAACACAGTGATTCATACCTTTTCAAGTGGATGCTTACCAGACTTTATATTTGGTTGCATTCTAATGAACAAGATGATAGTCAGCACCGAGGTTTGAGTCAAAGGTCTTAACAGGTATGAATAGTTTTTTTATTTAACCTAATTATTTAACCTAGTAATTTGACATAGTTATTTGACCTATATCGGAAGAATAATTCAATGTAGTTGAAGTTACTCATGAACATCAAATACGCTTTGAATACTCAGCAGTTAAAGAGAGGAAACGGACTTACCTTGGATTTCTGGAAGTCCCTTTTGGCCCGTGGAGAGTCAGTCCCTTCTAGGGACTATTGATTATTTTATATTATCCTTTGATTTCTGTTTCATTGACAGGAGAGCATGAGACCGAACCCGATGGGGACATCGGCTGTTTTGGCTATGTACTATTAGGGATATCAATTTTGACGTTGATACACTTTTTCCCGTTCTCTCTCATCTGTACTATCAAGATAATTGATTTTTTAAACAGTAACAGCAACAGCAACAACAATAGCAACAACAAAAACAGCAGCAATAATAATAATAATATTAATAATAACAATGACGACGACGACGATGATGATGATGACAGATATAATGTAGGTGGATTGTGGAACAGTAGTGAAGATATATATAATAGTAATGTATTTTCAATAATGATGATGCTAATACCGATAGAAGGATTAACAGATTATCCCGATTATCCAGATTTACATTTCAACGAAGGTATGATTTGCAATTTACAGATAGTACAAGAGTATGAGAGAGCTGTCATTTTCCGACTGGGTCGGGTCAAGCAAGGAGGTGCTGTAGGACCAGGTACAGATTTCATATTTGGGTTTTGTCTGCCTGTCCTTACCTCTGTGTGTCCATCTTTCACGTATTATTTATAAAGTCAATGCATTATTTTGACGCACACATTTAGGTATATTCATTTGTAGTGAGTTTGAATGTGTGAGTGTTGGATGGATAATGTAGATTGTTAGAGTGTTGGATGGATAATATCGATGGTTAGAGTGTTGGATGGATCATATCGATGGTTAGAGTGTTGAACAGATAATGTCGAGGGTTAGAGTGTTGGATGGATCATATCGATGGTTAGAGTGTTGAACAGATAATGTCGAGGGTTAGAGTGTTGGATGGATAATATCGATGGTTAGAGTGTTGAACGGATAATGTAGATGGTTAGAGTGTTGGATGGATAATATCGAGGGTTAGAGTGTTGGATGGATAATATCGATGGTTAGAGTGTTGAACGGATAATGTAGATGGTTAGAGTGTTGGATGGATAATATCGATGGTTAGAGTGTTGGATGGATAATATCGATGGCTAGAGAGACGGATAGACTCATATTAGATTGATTATCACTAGTACAGTTATTGTATGTATGCAGATGCTTCATACACATATCTCTCTCTCTCTCTCTCTCTCTCTCTCTCTCTCTCTCTCTCTCTCTCTCTCTCTCTCTTACTAATTCATCCCATTATTTCATATAACATTCCAGGTATCTTCTACCTGTTTCCATGTGTTGACACCTTCAGAAGTGTGGATTTGAGAACTTTTTCCTATGAAATCCCGCCACAAGAAGTATATTATTTTCAAATCAACTGTTTAAGATAAATTGAAATAAATTAAGATAAATTGAAATAAACTTAAATCAGAGTTAAAGTCTTAATTGACATACAAGGAAATAGTGTTAAAGTCGTCACTGTAAAATGACACGACCTTAACTTAAATGCATTGTTATAATTGACTAGCGTCCGCTATTTTTCTCATGAAAATGCGCTCTTTAGAATTTGTAATTTCTTTAATATATATGTATGTACTTTTAAATAGGTACAGCTATAAGAGCATTTCAAAATGATATCTTTGTTTTTCATTTATGTTGATTATCATGACTATGATGTTGAAGACGAGGATGTATCGAAACCTCTTATTTAAAAATTATAAATTATTCACAGATCTTGACTGAAGAATCAGTGACGGTAGCCGTGGATGCTGTTTTTTACGCCCGTGTCTTTGACCCCACAATGTCCATCATCAAAGTGTATGATGCTCAGTCTTCGACGAAACTTCTGGCAGCCACGACACTACGGAACTTACTGGGAACTAAAGCTCTTACTGAGGTGTTTAGTGATAGAGGGCATATTAGTAACACTATGGAGGTACGTGGGAGGTGCTTGTTTAATATACAAATATCATTAAGTTTTCTTAGTATATTAAATACTCACATAGATATATCCATTTGGTGTTATAATCAGAGACATCACTTTATAAATGATCAAATTTTCATTATAAATTTTCTTTCAGGCATTTCTTTAAATGCATCAGTAAGCATAATATCTTCACACACACACGCGCGCGCGCGCTTATGCTGGCTTAATGTTATTTCAGGAGACACTTGATGCAGCAGCTCATCCTTGGGGTGTCAAGGTAGAGAGAGTGGAAATGTAAGTGTTACTTTTTCAATTGTGTATGCTTGTTGATTTATTTTTCATTATTTACCTTCATTTCTGCCTATATATATATATATATATATATATATATATATATATATATATATATATATATATATATATATATATGGGGGAGGGTGTGTGGGTGTGAAAAGTTAATTCGTCATAATTGTCGGAAATATCGATTGAATCCTGCATACAATCATTGTATACTTTTCTTAAGATCGTCCTGCAGTGAATTTTTCCTATAAACCATGAGAAATTGTCAACGCAAATGGCTTCCAAATCGTAAATTTGTCATAAACGTGACGTACAGTCAGTAAAGTATATTACTGATAAGTAGTTTTGTCGCCATAGCTACAATGTATTAAAGTTTGATGGTTACGATTATATGGTACAATTTTTAAACTAAAGTCTGTTGAGATTCTTTTTTAAATTTAAATGTTAGGTTTTATCCTGTGTACCACTTTATTTCTTTTATACTTTCCCATGGAGCATACACGTTCAGCAACTGAAATATATCAATATTTGGCTTCAACAGACGTCCAGCATTACACTTTTTAAAATGTTTTTATACATTATATTGTTTTGATTTTGATTTCAGCAAGGACGTCCGTCTCCCAGTTCAAATGCAGAGAGCCATGGCAGCCGAGGCAGAGTCTACACGTGAAGTTCGCGCTAAGGTAAATAAATAAATAAGAAGCGTGCCAAAACGATAATCCAGCCATTGAAAGAAAATATTAAACTGAAATATTTTACACAGATGCAAAATTTATATTCCTATTAAAAACTTATTGCCAGTGACTGACATGTATATGACGATTAAAAAAGAGGATGTTTCTCTTCTAAAATTAAAACAAGAACAGAGTTTTGTCAAGCATCACACTTTGCTAGTTAGGGCTGGTGAGATTAATCGTACAATCGATTATTTGATCGATATATAATAACATTGATTATTGATATAGACATTAGGAAATCGATTTTTTAGGAACACATTTTTCTGCCATTACAGTTGTTCTTTTGAACTTAAATTTTGTGCAGCAGTGTGCCTAATTCAACCTAATTCAACCACATGAAAACATGAAGATAGTGGTTTTTTTAAATAAAATGTTTCTAACATAAAGGCTAATTAGCGCATCGTTTAAAGTGACGGGCAAACAACACAACGACGTGCAACATTAAGATATACTAGTACAGGCAAGTTCATAAGCTCTGTACTAAAGATTGGAGAAGCTATTGTATTTACCCGACTGCTTACCATCTATAAACCGACAAACTGTCTCGTTCGCAGAGGAAGTAATATATTAACGCTGAACATGACACTTAAAATTACAAACATTTCCTATGCGCTTAATTAAGCCTTAATGTCCAGTGTGCAGCTGGACTTATTACCAAATAATTCAGGCGAACACTCGAGAAGTTTGAAATTATCTGCTTAGTTATGCCGTAGAGGAGAAAAGATAACGCATGTACGACTTTGTATTTCTTCCTAAATGACAATGCAACCCGACTAGAAAATCATTTTAGAATATTTGTGAAAAATATGTTCTTGTTGCGAATATCTGATGCGACACTCTCATGGTGTCACGTAAAAGGACCAATTAATGCTATTCAGAATTGTTTGGTACACATGGCACTTTGCGTTCACTATCAAAAGTGTTCGTTTTTTATACATTCCATTAAAAGGTTAAAATCAATTATATATCGATATAAGGCACCGACAATCGATACCTTAGAGGGTTCTATTGACCAAGTATATTACTAATTAGTTTTTTAACCGATAATTAAAATTCCTATATGGAAAAAGAATAAATGTCATTTGCTAATTTGATTGCCCTGAATACCATATAATTTTTTTTTTGGGGGGTGAAAGTCTTTAGTGTAAGGTTTATTAAATACCTTACTGAAATATGAACTGATCGGGATACACGTATTTATTACACATTCTAGGTTATTGCAGCGGAAGGAGAGATGAAAGCATCACGAGCTCCAAAGGAAGCTGCCGATATCATATCGGAGTCCCCCTCGGCGCTTCAACTCCGATACCTTCAGACGCTTAACTCAATCGCCGCGGAGAAAAATTCTACTATCATCTTCCCGGTTCCGATTGACATCATCACCGCTTTTGCCAAGAAAAAATAAAGACCGTAAAAGTTTTAAATGATATTAATGTTCCAACCTATCCATGACAAAAGACTTTGTTTGCCCTCCTTATCATGATTCTTGATTATACTGAGGTGCCTGGTGGGGTTCTTAGACGTCTTTCTCAGCGAAATCTTTGTCGATTGATATAAAATGTTGAATAGGAATATTACTCACTTCATGATGTCCTGAGTCTTGCTGCATTGTATGCAAAATGCAGTAGGTAACCATGTACTGTATACGTATTAAAGCATAGCTACTAGTATTATCTTATATTGCGAATTCTTTCATATTTAATTAAAACAAAAGCAAAAATAATATGTTCTATGGCTATGTTCCCGTCACTTTCATCAAAACTGTTTCAACTTCTAACGATTATGCTCCATGTTAAGTTTGTAAGGTTCTACACTTCGCGAGAGTTGTAGATTTTAGATGTATCAATAAATATAGAAGATAATTAAGCGGCGGATTACATTTGTGAAAGACAGTAATATAAATTGTTTGCTTCTTTAATAATTATAGTGTGATTTCTGTTTTCAAGGACTGTAAATGTTTTCGCCTTTGCAACTTGAAAGAGAGGTTAGCAAATTGTCGTAAACTTTCGAGGTCCTTGAGAATATTTTCAGGCAACGAGTCCCAGAAAACCATGAAGCGTGCAAATCTACTAGGTTCACCTGCCTTGATACGTAAGAAATTAATTTTTGTCAGCTAACGGTGGAAACATATATATATATATATATATATATATATATATATATATATATATATATATATATATATATATATATAGATAGATAGATAGATAGATAGATAGATAGATAGATAATGCCCATCAGTTTGTATATAATTCTGTAAAAGTGATCACGTGCTTTAAACGGCGTTTCCTATTGTTGTTTTAAATATGAAAATGTTTCTCCTTTTTCAGCCGATATATTCGATCTTTTTCAACGGCCTGGTACTCTATATTACGGAATTATGAACAGTACTTGGGGGTAGGCGATGGAGTGGGTGTGGGGCTTAACTCTGATTTTAATTCGTTCTTTGAAATGTAATAATCACATCAACAATTTTTTTTCAAAAATAATTTTTTTCAAAAATAATTTTTCAATTAATTTCTGACATTTCAAAAAAAAAATAAAAACTGGAAAGGGCATTAAGAATTGGCTTTTGACATAGGCGAACACTATGTACAACACGGCTGGACCGTAATTGCATAAAACAATGAACTCAGGTTGAAACGAAACGCTGTATTGTATTATTGAGTTTGATATTTTAGATTTAGATATGTTGTCTATGTAGGAATGACATTGCGCTTGTTTTCTCCAATTTAAATATTTTTTTACCAAATGGAAACATAAGTTTGCATCTATACAAAGAAATATACAGAGAAAATAAAGCATGTGTGTTCATGTGTGTTTACTTATTAATAGTACTATTACCTTAAACATTTTGTCGGAAGGGTATATGGTGCATCTTCAGCCTTTTTCATCAATTCCTTGTTTATTTATTTATATTTTTTACTGAAGAGACCGATTTACATGCCAATTGGTCATAAAAGTTTCAGAAAAAAAGTGAGATATATTCCAGTACTTGCGTACTAAGGGTCAATGTTGCCTTTCAAAGATGAAAGAATGGAGCAGTTAGTTTAACATGTAAAAAGGGGTGTTGGGAAAGTGTTTTGGAGAATAGGGCTATGCTATTGTATGTGTTAAATAAACATGTAAGGTACTCTTTGTTATGCAGATTTAAATATGATATTGTATAAAAGTGCTTGAGTTAGGGGTTGAGCTTTTCAGCTGAATGATTTGCTATTACACCCTATCCCCCAGTAAATACTGCTCCCTAATGATACTTCAAAATTAATTTATAAGTAGCATTTGTAATCAGAAACGAACAGAGCATCTCTTTTATAAAATCAGTTTAAAGTAACGAGAAATAATCATCAAAGATCTAACCTTTTCCAAGCTTCTCAATATCATAATCTTAAATGGAGAAAATTCTTTATTAGAATGTTATCAAAATCAAAAGAATATTTTTGTTCTAAAAAAAGAACGAGAATGTGTTTCATTCTGTGATTTGTATTTTGCTACTTTGCATTTGTTTATAGTAATATCATTAAGTTTACGAAAAAGTGCGACATAAATATTAGGCATGTTGAACATATTTAATTAAGAAATGCTGTAGGGTCTGCGCCATTTTTAATAATGCTTGTGTTAACAGACGCATCAGTTTTGTATCATGTGTCTGTATTATTTATATGACATTTTACTACATAATTTATCAATATTACCTAGTTGTCATCAACTCGATATTATCAATCCACCTGTATTGTCAGAGCTGTTAAAAACTAACGGATTTTTTACTTTTCTAACTAATAATTTTATTAAACGTTTGTCACGTACATTATATTTGCTACTGTTTTGTCTTAATACTTAAAATTTGAATTTGATATTATTTCCTTTTTTGTTTTATCATTCGTTAAGTATATCTGCCAGTCCTAATCTTGCTATACATTTCTTCTTTTGTATGTCTCTCTATGTCTTTTCATATTTTCTTTGTCATTCTGTTATTGTCGCGCAGATGCGATTATCTATTCCCCTTATATTATGTTTACCCTTTGCATATTTAAAGATCATTTAAATGCGATTTTTTTGTTTTCTCATATGTTTTGTTAAGTTTTTATCTGAAAATCTCTTTATGGAGGAAAGAAAGATCGAATGAATGAATTTCCGTCAAATAATGAAATGTCTTACACTAGGCATATCTATATTCGTCAATCAATGTGTGTATCCATCTGTCTATCTATGGTCTGACTGCCCTTCTATCATTTATCTATCTATCTATCTATCTATCTATCTATTTGAATATTTGCCTGAAGGCAGCAGGGAACTATGCCTTGGGTGCAATACTGACATTGGAAAGCATGACATTTCTACTTCGTCTTTTTCTTGATGCTCAATCGTGATCCACCCAAAACTTTCTGATCAAAACTCTAACCAAAATCTTAACTGACAAACCCCATCCCTGGCCACTTATTTTGTATGCACCTGGAATCTACACTGTATGAGGGTTGCTGGGTTTATATGCGAGCGTAAGAAATTAATAGCATTGCTAGTTGTTCAAAATAAAATAAAACCGAAGTAAGTTTCCACACAATGGCTGCAAACAGGGACAACACGCCCTAAATATCTTATTCAATACTGACTGGTTTATTATTAATCCTCAAATATGGCCGTCAACACATCATTGATCTGCTAAACTCTATGGTAACGTCTGAATGTAAAATACCTCACAATTGGCATTTACTTGTGCATACAGTCATATTTTACTTTGTAATAAAAAAAACTGGAGCCAGTTAAATTGATTTCGTTAATTTTAACTTTTTATTGAAGGTAGGTTATTTCGGATATTGAAAAAAACTGAGTTATCATCAGATATGGCATCCAAAGGGAGGTATATTGTTTTATTGATTAAAGTGCATCTCACACACACACACACACACACACACACACACACACACACACAATCTGTGGGGTTAAGGAAACTAATTGCATGCACCAACTGAACTTAAAGAAGTATAATTGTTTGCTTCCATAACAGTTTACTTTTGCATACTCCTAACGGAGAAAAACTTTTCCAAATTAAATGGAAAAAAAACAATCCTTGTATATGCCAAACACTTATTAACATAATCACAGAATCTCTCGTCATAATCAGGCATCATACTTTGAGACTTTGCAGTTGGTTTACGCGTTGAAGCGTTTGAATAAATCAAAGCAGACAAAACGAATGTTTATAGCTTACAATATGAATGTTATCAGATACAAGTTTGTATTGGTCCAATTAATCGATTTGGTTCAGAATCGGTGTCTTTCTGTTCAATGACCAATTAAACGACTACAATCTTCGGGGTCGATTTTGGTCGAAATTAAGTTTTGAAAGGTGTCTTCCTGCCACGGAATATGGGTTACCGGGAAAATATTCCTAATTTTGGCAAGAAATTAATCACTTATTAATCGATCATCGATAGGTTGGTTGGAGGAATCGATTATGAAATTATATGATATTCCGACATCATTGCAAGTAGTTATGAATTCTTGTCCAATCAGCATGAACATGCTCAGGATCGTTGCAGCTAGTTATAATGTTAAACCCTTAAACAAATAACAAAAAGCTTGAAAGCATGGATTCAATCTGCGATTTTGGTAGCAATGTTAAAAGCGTTGTGCACAACAAGCAGCCCGCAGGACCCTATATTTAATATTGGTGCATTTTACTCATCGTTAATCTTGCGATATGGTCGAGCCATATATATTTGAATGCATTTTGTATGTTTATCACTATTACATTACTTATAAAGTGACTCGCCATGTAATCTGCATGTACATACCCATGAATACATTTGTTATCTTCCCTTTTATTGGGCGCGGATATCCAGTTGCATAAACTGTGCCATTTTATTTAATGATGTCATCAAACAGTACCACAAAACTGTCACTTTCCTATGCATATTTTAGCAAAAGCTCCTTGAAAAGGTTTGCTTCGCCCATGGTCACCAAGTACATGCATACAGTTTCTCCTTATTGTTTTTGTTTTAATCATTTCTTGCCTCGCCAGTTTATTTCTCATACCTACTGTTTGCAGTTGCTTCTAATCGGTACGCTTAGACACACACACACACACACACACACACTCACACACTAAAGTTCCGCTTTTTTAATTTATGTTTATTTAAGACGTGATGATTACTTTGGAGGAAAACCTGGTGTTTAGCTCCACCAGCTATATCAAGATCGTGACGAGGGATCTGTACCTGGCTAATGTAATTTTTCTCATAATCTCTCATAAAAAAAGAAGTGGACAATTGCTGCTCAGAGAATTCCAAAATGCTCCCGAACGATTGGTGTTTGTTTTGTTTTTTTTTTGGGGGGGGTTGGGGGGTTTCATATTAGTTTGAAGGAGCTTACTCCCCACTCTCAAAATGTATTAACTTATTACACAAATCACACACTGTCATGAACTTAAACCATTTGCTCCCTCTAATCCATGCGTATTTTCGATCCGTGATGCATTTGCGACAGAAAACGCATTTCGCCATCGTTAAAGCTGAAACTAAAGTTGACGTTCATTGTGCTTCATCCTCCATTTGCATTCACTAGTTTACCGACGCTGACACATAAACTATGTTTTGGGAAGTTAGTGATAAAACGTGTAACAGCCTGATGCATAACAGAAGGAATACTATGGAAGGTATCCCAACATACGTAACGCGTTCTAGACTCTTAACTATCGCCACTAAGCTCCACGGCTATCGGGCGATTCATAATACACATTTGTGTTGTGCCTATGTCGACCAGCTTAGCGGACACATATGTAGGGAAAGAATCCAACAAAAATTGTTCTTGACGCTTGACCTCGTTACTTTCTTGTGGTGACTTGCATAAAGTCAGTCTAACATACGTCTTAACATGCAGTTTGAACCACCTTACCAGTTCTCGTATCGTATTTATAACAGGACGAATAGTGTGATACATTCGTTTCTTTTTTCTTTCTTTTTTTTTTTTTTTTTGTCTATTTACTAGTACTAGCCTAGAAACCTCCGATAAGATTCAGCATGGATAAGACTTTGGCTATATTAGCAATAGCCTAGAAACCTCAGATGAGATTTAGCATGATTTATATCTGGGCTGTATTATCACTAAATTGCCATCAGGCAGAAAAAAATTGATGACAACCCCATTCTTCGTGAAGATGTAGAAATTGCAGTTAGGTTGCTAGAGAAAGGAAAGTCAGCCGGCGTTGACAACATACCGGTAGAGCTCATTGAAGCAGGGGGAGAAGAGACAGTCACAGTCCTAACAACAATCTGCAACAAGATATGGCAGACAGGAGAATGACCCACCACATGGACTCAATTCTTGATCATTGTGCTCCCCCAAAAGGAAACCTACAGCTATGCCAAAACAACACAACCATCTGTCCGATCAGTCACCCGAGCAAAGTGATACAAAAGATAATTCTCAACAAAATAAAGCCTCAAGCAGAGAAAATTATTGCTGAAGAGCAGGCAGGCTTCCGAGCAGGAAGGAGCACCACAGAACTAATCTTCAATCTCAGACTTCTTTGCGAAAAATACCTTCAGCATCAGCAGAATCTATACCACGTCTTTATAGATTTCCAAAAGACCTTTGATAGGGTATGGCATGCGGCCTTATGGGCAATTATGAGGAAGTACATCATCAGCTCAAACCTGGTGCAGGTTGTTGAGCATCTCTATGACAAAGTCACCAGTGCTGTCCTCATCAATGGCAGCAGAGGAGATTGGTTTCGAACAACAGTTGACGTCAGACAGGAATGTATATTGTCACCTACACTCTTCAACATTTTCCTGGAGAGGATCATGGAGGATGCCTTGCATGACCACAAGGGCACTGTCAGCATCGGAGGAAGAACAATCACCAAACTGCGCTTTGCAGATGGAATTGATGGTTTAGCAGGAGATGAAAAAGAACTGGCTGAAATGGTTGATCGCCTCGACAGAACCCCCACAGCATATGGTATGGAGATTAGCGCCGAAAGAAACCAAACTGATGACAAACAACACCAATGGCATCATTGCAGGAATAAAGGTCAGTGGACAGAAGCTGGAACGAGTCACAAGCTTCAAGTACTTGTAAAAAAAAGAGCAAACTGAAGTGGTACGGTCATGTCTCAAGATCATCTGGACTGGCAAAAACCATCTTGCAAGGCACAGTGCGAGGGTACAGAAGAAGAGGCAGACAGAAAAAGAGGTTGGAAGGCAACATTAAGGAGTGGACAGGCATGGGATTTGGAGATCCCCAAAGGGCAGTAGAAACAGGGAATGATGGAGAGAATTGATTGTAAAGTCAACTGTGGTGCCCCAACTACCTCTTTGGTTAAGGGATTGATGATGATGATGATGATGATGATGATGATGATGATATTATAACTAGCATAGAAACCTTCGACGAGATTTAGCATGATTTAAACTTGGGTTATATTAGCACTAGTCTAGAAACCTCCGATGACATTTAGCATGATTTATATTTGTGCTGTAACTATATTAGCCTATAAACCACCGATGAGGTTTAGCTTGATTTATACTTGGGGTATATTAGTATTAGCCTAGAAACCTCCGATCAGATTTAGCATGATTTTTACTGGGGCTGTATAAGTATTAGTATAGATACATCCGATGAGATATAGCATGATTTATACTTGGGCTGTAATTGTAATAGCCTATAAACCTCCTATAAAATAATTACATGATTTATACTAGAGCTGTATTAGGATTAGCCTAGAAACCTCTGATGAGACTGTGAGACTGAACATTATTTAAACTTGGGCTATATTGGGATCAGCCTAGAAACCTCCGATGACATTTAGCGTGATTTATATTTGTGCTGTAACTATATTAGCCTATAAACCACCAATGAGGTTTAGCTTGATTTATACTTGGAGTATATTAGTATTAGCCTAGAAACCTCCGATCAGATTTAGCATGATTTTTTCTGGGGCTGTATAAGTATTAGTATAGATACATCCGATGAGATATAGTATGATTTATACTTGGGTTGTATTTGTAATAGCCTAGAAACCCCCTATGAAATAATTACATGATTTATACTTGGGCTGTATTAGGATTAGCCTAGAAACCTCTGATGAGACTGAGCATTATTTATACTTGGGCTATATTGGGATCAGCCTAGAAACCTCCGATGACATTTAGCATGATTTATATTTGTGCTGTAACTATATTAGCCTATAAACCACAGATGAGGTTTAACTTGATTTATACTTGGGGTATATTAGTTTTAGCCTAGAAACCTCCGATCAGATTTAGCATGATTTTTACTGGGGCTGTATAAGTATTAGTATAGATACATCCGATGAGATATAGTATGATTTATACTTGGGTTGTATTTGTAATAGCCTAGAAACCCCCTATGAAATAATTACATGATTTATACTTGGGCTGTATTAGGATTAGCCTAGAACCCTCCGATCAGACTGAGCATTATTTAGCCTAGAAACCTTCGATGAAATATAGCATGATTTATACTTTGGCTATATTAGGATCAGCCTAGAAACCTCCGATGAAACTGAACATTATTTATACTTGGGCTGTATTTGTATTAGCCTAGAAACCTTCTATGCTAGGGGTGTGTTAGTATTAGCCTAGAAACCTCCGATGAGACTTAGAATGATTTATTTTTGGAGCTGTATTAGTATCAGCCTAAAAACTTCCGATGAGACTGAGCATTATTTATACTTGGGCTGTACTTGTAATAGCCTAGAAACCGCCGATGAAATTTAGCACGATTTATACTTTGGGTATATTAGTATTTACCTAGAAACCTCCGCTGATATTTAGCATGAATTTTACTGGGACTGTATTAGTATAGATGCCTCCGATGAGATATAGCATGATTTATACTTGGGATGTATTTGTATTAGTCTAGAAACCTCCAATGAGATTTACCGTGATTTATACTTGGGCTCTATTAAGATCAACCTATAAACCTCCGATTTGATTGAGCATGATTTATACTTGAGCTATATTAGCACTAGCCTAGAAACCTACGATGAGATGTAACATGATTATATTTTGGCAGCAAAAGCTTTGAATTCCAGTCACATTATACGGAACAGAGTGTCAGTACACAATGGGAATCGATTGATGTAAAACGTAAATGCTCAGATAAATAATTAACTAAGTCGGTATGCAATAAAATTAACTTTCAAACAAAAGAGTAATCAATTTGCGTTTAACTATGTCCGCTGTTAAAGGACGTGGCGTTGGGGTGGGGACCAAGAAGAACGCATGTGATATTCTCTCTAAAAAAAAAAAAAAATTGTGTTAAGCTCTATTGTTAGTGTTTATGGTCGTTTATGGCTATTGAGAGATCTGCCATGCGTACGGCTATGATTTTATCTGAAATGAAACTGTGATACTAAGTTTCAAATGGTTTCACGAACCAACCATATTAATCATACCAACAACTAGCGTTCAACTGGTGTCGATCAAATCTGAACTATAAATGTCTTATAAGTTTCATATACGTTGATGTTCTGCTATTTTCCGGATATTATCAACAATCCTAATAACCTTGCCGTCACAAAGTACATCACAATAAATTTTTGTAACATGAATAAATTCAAAGCCAGATAAACACCGTTAGTACCTGAGTGAATCTGAATTTTACACACTGTGTACATGCATGTTTATCAATTCATCAATCTAACTATATATTACAAATAAACATCATACATACATACATACATACATACATACATACATACATACATACATACACATACATACATACATGCATGCATGCATACATATATACATATATATATATATATATATATATATATATATGCTCGCAGAACACTTCTCCTCCCCTGGCCACACTTTCAGTGATATAACACTTACAGCAATTGCTAACAACCCCAACTGGAGTTCCGAAACCAGGAAAGAAAAGGAATCTTACTGGATACGCCGCCTTAGAGCATTGAAATCAAGCGGTTTAAACCAAGAAGTCTAGAAAAAGACAGCCCTGCACAAGTGGAATTATCTTTTGCAGCCGACACAATTTCTTTAAAACAATTTCTAAATTTGCTTACTAGCCTTCAATTACTACTATAACAATGAAATATCCGGGATATAATTTGCGCTTACATAAATGTACACAAAGTAACAGCTGTCGTTATGGCTAATCGATTTCTAGGTTAATACATATATTTTCCAGTACCCGCAACAAGTTGATATAAGCTGGTTGAGACATAATACTTTTAAAGGTTTAATTCCTGTAGAAACATCTTTGTAACGTTTTGCAAACACAACGGTTTTTGTGTTTTATTTCTTTGTTTTGTCTATGTTTTGTATATGCCTTTGAAAAAGACTCATTAAGAATCGAAAGCGCTCAGGCTAGTTAGATACTAGTTTTGCACTGTTCGTTGTCAGCTTATTGCATTTATCTCAATCAATCCCTGACACACGTGATCCCTTGCTGGATCCAGTGCGCTTGAAAGGGCTGTTATTCGCCATATGATTTGTATTCTTTATATATATGTACATATATGCTCTTTTAATCGGACCTGATATGAAAATATGAATGTATTACCCGTTTTGTCAAATAGAATCTTACATTTATAATATTTTATGTTGCCGAGTGCATTTATTACCGATTAATTTCTTATTTACAAACTCTGCAGCAAGGTATTTGTTTTATTGGATAGATTATATCATCTAGTTCATTGTTTGAAAATGAGCTACACATCTTATAGCAAGAAATCTAACATTAACACGAAAATGCTATTTTTATTGTATTTTATTACGTTTTGATATTTTGTTTGCGACATTATTCATGAAATTTTATTGTTCATAGTTGTTATGATTTTCCTTCTATTATATCTAATATGAATTAATACATGATAAATAGCAAACTAAATTGATTAACCATGTTTCTGGTAACATTGAATAATGATCACTTTATATTTACCTCTTTATGATGTCACCGGCATGCACATCAGCCCATGAATCTTTGGTTTTAAGATGTAACTCTCTTAAATGCTCTGCGGCTTCTACAAAAATAATTTTTTCTGTACTGTATTCTTATTTCTTTATATATTGTTGATATTTCTTTTTTATTTGGACGTTAGATGAAGTGCTGGACAACGGTAAAGTTCACTACCTGTTGTTTTTTGTTGTTTTTTGTTGTTTTTTTTTTTTTTTTTTTTGTTTGTTTCTTAAATCAGTCATTATTGTTTGAAACCTGAAATACAAAATTTTATAACTTTAAAAATATTAACTAATGGCTGGTAGATATTCATCTATTGATCTATCTTAGAGGGGCAAAGCCTTAAGGAGAATCTTAATAGTTTCAAGTTTGAATGTCTAATTGCTAAAGTCTAGCAATCATCTATCGTAGCTTATCTGTCCAAATGTGATTCTTGAGAATTATGCATTGTTATGTCAATGTTTATACTTTTGTTAATAGATGATACTAATTGGGATTTGTTGCTAAAACCGACTACTGCTACGTCTATTAAACATATTCAATTAGTCATCCATCCATTCTATTAGCCATCTTTCAATGGGCTAAAAGATTGTGTCAATAAAAGTACGAGCCAGGAAACACACTGTATAGACAAAATTGTATCATGGGTAAAATTTGCTTGTCTGTTGACTAATTATTTTTTGTCTTGTGGCGGGCGGGCGAGGAGGGTATTGATGTCTAAAAAGATTTAGCTATGGGTGTTGGTGGTGGAGCCAGAACAAATCACACGAATACTACTCCAGACAACGGATCAGGGCTGTTTCGAAACATCACCGGGAAGTTTCAAAATGGTTCAGGTCGCGAAACGGACCATAATAATGGCACATAGACATAATATCATGCACTTCAACGCCTCACTAAATCTTTGTTTTTATAGGTGTTTTTGAGACAGATGTATACAAAAATATTGACAATATACAATCAGGATAATATAATGACTACTTTGCAAAAGAACACTTTTGTCAGCATATACACTCAAGTTTTTGATCACATTTTGATTTTAAATGTAAATTCGTAGATTAAGTGTATTTCAGATTAAAAGCATTTAATGCATAATATACAAGCCTAATTTTTTGTCTTTTAGTGTATTTTACGCGAGTTAAAGACCACTACTCTGTATAGACCAATTCCAAACAGCAGACACTTAAGTTTTGACCTACTGAGCATTTGAAAACAACAAACATGTGCTCCGAAATGTGACCACCTGGAAATTAAGATCACTTATCGAAGTCTCTTAGGTGGTCTGAACTAAGACTTTTCATTCCGCTTTACAGGTATTGTATTAACTGTGAGACACTTATTCCTGGGGCACTGAATAATCTGCTTCCTTTTTAGGACAAGTGCATAGACGCTGGTGTACGTAAACTAGGTAATATATATCGTTACGGCATGGGTTCGGTTCCTCCAAGAAAGAAATTATAGCTCTTTGGTTTAATCATGTTGTTGCCGTTGTAAAATAATGTCATTTAATCATGTATCCAAGCATATAGTGTGTGATCCATGGATAAGCACCATACGTTGATTCGTGCATTTAATAAAATATAACTATTTAGCTTTTAGCCTGTTTGATTATATTGGCGTCATTCTCTCTTCTCCAACCGCTTATCTCTCTCTCTCTCTCTCTCTCTCTCTCTCTCTCTCTCTCTCTCTCTCATATATATATATATATATATATATATATATATATATATATATATCAGTGCGTGTGTGACGTCATAACAAGGTAGAAGTATGATGTGCGACTGAATACTGGAGCGGAATTTTCAGTTAATACTTCTGTTGTTGGTGTTATTATCCGAACATAAGTGGAATAGCCTTTTAATTTGGACTTTGAGCACTGCAGAAATGGCTGGAAATTCTGAAAGTTATGATTGTCTGGAATGGAGTACAGTGGTTAGGAGGCGGCATCTACGAACTGTGCATGATTTGGCAGAAATGAGACATAGTCCAAATTTTAAATTTAAGAGACAAACCACGGGTTCGACAGATTCGCCAGCTGGTAAGCAAATTTCGAGTTTAAGCAACATTTATCTTGATCGTTTTAAGACTCTTAGTATTGACATCTAGTTTTGATTATTTACAAGAATACAAATATGTTGATGAACGGATCTCTGCTGTGGAGCATGTTGCAAGTGCAACGGGTGATAAGGTTGACAAAAACACAGACAAAATCAAAACATTGGATTATAAATCAATCGATGTTGAAGCACTATAAAAGACGGAACAATTTTATAGTATTTGACTTTCTAGGCGACAAATTAGGACTTGATCCAAACGTTGTATTATACACAGAGCTTTCCGCATTGGAAGACGGCAGAGAGGTATGAACAACGAAAGCAACAAAATTACCATCTGCCGTTCTGCTATAGTGAGACACAGACCAATGATAGCAGCCTTGCGTGATTATCATGATGTTGAATTAATATTATCAAACGCTTTCAGACTTAATTCAGCTGAATTTGGCATTAGTGGCGATTATCCGCAAGTAATTACAAATGCTCGGAAAACATTGTTTAGTTAGCTAAACCTCTTGAGAACCAAGTAGCCGCAATCAAAATTTGCCATTTCGTTCCCGGCGAAATTAATCGTGGATGGCACAACAAAGATATTTTTTTCCAGATTGGTCCTTTGCTAACTAACAAGGATGAGAAAGAATCGTCAGGCGCACAAACCTCTCAGGTCGTGGAGACAAATTCGTAAACAAGCGACATTAGAGATGATGATGATGATGATAACAAACGAGTTGTTGCACCTGGAACCATTTTAACTATTTAAGTCCGATCTGACGACAGCATCGTGGAAGGTGATGTTGACATTCAGCAGATTACACCACTATCACAGATACATGAGAAAAGGGTTTCGAAACTATATTGTCGAAAGAACCTGTAGAACGTAGTAGTATATGTAAATGAAGTTTCTATCTCAGAGACCCCCTTCCCCTCCCAAGATGCTTCTATGTTGACATTTTCTTCACCAGCATTTTCTAGATCAAAATAAGGTGACGAGATATGTAGTTTCTTCACCAGCCTTTTCTAGCACAAAAAGGTGACGAAATCTGTTTTGGAGGTGGAAGCGTGTCTCTGACATAGAAACAACTCATTTACATATACTACTATAACCGTCATGTTGAATTTAAATCATTAAAAATAAAAATATTTCTGAATAAAAATAAAAATCAGAATAAATAATAAAACTAATAAAAAAAAATAAACAGTAGCGATGATGATCGGTCACCATTACACGGGGTTCCTTCATTGCCAGTAAATCTTTTACCATGAGGTCCTTAGAGTCCTTCCATTTCTTATGGCGGTTTGGGGCACTCTTTTTGGTTAAGGCCTTTCTTATGGCCCACAGGCACCTCATGAGAATTTTTCTTCTGGCGACATACTTTCTGAATGTCCTTGTGTGGGATACCCTTCAGTGAGGTCATAAGGTTAAGAGCTCACATCACCCCAACTGTTTACTTTGGAGGAGTTCCAATTTTCATAGAGACACTCCCTTGACAGAGAATTCCTAAATGTATGTAACGAAATTTTAGAAATTTAGAGAGCTGTTTAGGTTTTTGTACACCTCTCCCCAAATCAAACCCCTGGGTGAGTGAAAAATCCACCCACCACGTGTTTGACGTGGTGAAGAAGTGTAGAAGGGCTGTGGAACCCGCCACCATTACTAGAAAAATTGGCATCATACCCCCTCCATCGACAATATGTCAGTCACGGGTATCGAACTTAAGACCTCGAGTACGAGAATTCGACAGTCTAACACAGTGCTATGGCTCATTCTTACAAATATACGTTTCAGAAATTATTATAAAGTTATCTAACGGGAAATTCCTGTAAGTGATCAGTATACATTTATCAGAATAAAATTCTGAATAAATATTTTTATCAGAATCGCGAAATCTACTATCTTGCACATTTCTGTCCTGGTTAAAACACATTGCAGTCTAAGCTCGCCAGAACCACGTGTACAGGAAATGAAATGACATGTAACAATGGTGCGTGGATCGATACAACGGCTTAATTACTCTAGGTTATTTCAGCCTTCTGCAATCTGGACGAATATAAAACGATCGATAATAACTCGTTTTTCGTAATATCGCCCCCCCCCCCGACTATGGTGGAACATTTATTTGTTCATTCTGAGGTTTTTACACAGTTTTTTATACATAATAACTGAACGATATATTTGTTATTTTTATGAAATTATCAGGGACGAAGTAACATGCAAGAAAAGAGATATATCAGTCAAGCATTACGATGACACATGCGGGCGGTGTGTAATATTACGCAATAACAAGGGAGATAACAGCTTGATTACTCTAGTTCGAAGACAGTTTTCTCCCTTTCTTATTTTCTATTTTCTATTATTTTTAAAGAATTTCCTCACCCATTATCAATGTCTTGACAGTAGATATCAGGAATAATTCATTATCTTATTTATATAAATGAAATTTAATTTTTCCTCTTATTTCTCGATGATATTCAAATAGCTCTTTCATTGCTATCCTGGTGAGAATATCCTTACCACCTTTTGCAAAAACGTTCGACCAGTTCAGGTCAATATTTATTTTTGTGTATTTTTCTTGGCTGATCGGATCATGAAAATTATCGTATCTCAGCATAAGCTCATCATTCAACTTTTCAAGATAATCAAAATATTTGCTGTTATCTGAATTGATAAGCGAGAGTTTTATTCTATCAAAGTTACTGAAAGAAATACCTGACATTTCATCATTAAATTCAACTGATAATTGCTGACCATTATCCATTAATTTTTTATTTTGCTACTAATTCCATCACCTAATGTTAAATTTTCGAACATTATTTTTAATGCTGACACAAAATTAACTAAAGATGATATTGAATAAGTCACCTCTGGTACTGGCGTAGTGTCCAATAGCTAACGTATTAATCCGGTCCTCACAATATCTCTTATCATCAAAATTACTTAGTCCACGTTTTATAATTGTATCTGTTTCAAGTTTGTCATGATTTGTTCTGATAACATTTGTTTTAATAAAATTAGTGCATCTGTTTAGAGCTACTTTAAAATCATTAAAGTTCATACATTTTTTTTACATACCCACGTGGAATGCCTTTTGCTTTTTTTAATCACTTTCTTGTCATCTAAAATTACGGCGTACATTTTACTTCTTAGTCCAACAAATTCCCTAACTGGCGCAAACATAAATTCCCCATTTATCTTGCCAATTACCTTCTTATTTGCATCATCATGAAATCCACTACTTTTTGGATAATCCGATAAATCAAATAAATTTTTATTGTTATAAACATCTTAATAGACATCCTCACATTTTATATTATAAACTAGGAATCTGTATCAGTAAAGAGCAACTCCGAATCTGGCCACTGCTTGACAACATTATAGTGGAAGTTATACCTCAACCACATTGATATATCAAGTACACCTACACCAACATAAATCGGTTTATTCAACTTGAAATTTGTCTTTCGTCGCTGTATTGCAACAAGACTTTCATTAAATATTTTCATACTGACAAAACAATAATTGTTAACTAATTTATATCATTAACAATTTCAATATTGACTCGCTTTCTGATACTTTCCCTTCTTTTACCAAATACGGAATTGTTCATCAACTTGAAAAAGTTTTTCTCAAAGACAGTCTTAGCAAATAGCACGACGTTTGGTATTTAAATCAATATAATCTGCCATACACCACGATTGATTAAATTTTAACACGCGATGAACTTCTGTCAGAATTAGTCCAGCATCTACTGCTTGTTTTAAATTTTTGTAATATATCACGTAATTTCTTTTATTTAACAAATTTGGAACTAGCTTATTAACAATCGAATCTTTTGCTGTTTTCATTGCCTGTTGTTCAGGTGATAATAAACTGTAATCAATCATCATACACTCTGTACAAAACGGATAGTCGTTGTGTAGATCATGAAACGAACTAGGATAATCAAGATCAATTTCAACAAAATATGAAATATTTTCTGGGAGATTTTTCTCAGTCTCTTTAAGAAATTGATCTGGAGTTATCCAATGAAATCCACTGCACGGCATTGGCTCTGACATTCCAAAATCGTACAAATTATTAGCGACAAGGTAAACAATATAATTTGGTGGAAGATTTTTATCATAATGTTTAAGATATTTATTGTTAGCTATCGCATATTTTTTTGCTATAACGCTAATCCCGCCGCGAATTACCTTTTCAATAAAATTAAACATATCAACATCTGTCAAGAGGTCCAATTCTATCCTGCTTGTTTTTAGCAGACCATCCCATGACAATCGTGGTGCAGAATAATACCAACAAGGGTCTAATCCATAATTTTCATAACTAACTTTACAAAAACTCTCAAAAACATCTGCTAGTAATAATTCATATGTTTTCAAATAAAAATGATGATAATCACCAAGTGTCTTACAACCAAATTTATTCAAAATTTCTTGTGCATATTTGTACTCGTCATCTGTAATATTTTCATTTTTTAACTGAGTAAAATTTATCTTTGTCTGGCAGAGAAGTTTCATCAAATCTGCTCCAGTCGTCGAGATACTCATACGAAAAAACACATTGTTTTGTTAGGGAGACATAGCCCTCACCAAAGCAAATTTTTAAATTATTGAAATTGCTGCAACCTTTTACAACCTCATCCAATGGTGCAGCTATAATTGCAGACAGTCATTAAAACGTAATTTGCCAAGCGTAACTGACATATACTTTTCAAAATTGTTTGGAATACATTTTATTATATTATTTAATTTTAGTTTAGATTTAATTTCCTCATCGCCAAATGATTCTACAATGATATGACTGTCATAGCTGCGAAAGTTATGTAAAACTACAGGAATAACATCTGGCGCATGAAATTTTAAATTGCAATTGTTATGTGCTGCTCCGCGATATTGGCCAGTTAGATGACAGTAATTGTGCACCTGATCATCGCTTAACAACTTCTAGTAGATATGACAATTAACTGCCTCATCAAAATCAAGTTGTTGTTTGGATGTTATTCTTATTGGAGCTGTTCTGGATAATCTGTTGAAAATTGTATCAACATCGTCTATTAAATGTTTTAGAAACCACACAGTCAGATTTGCTATTTTTACATCTGTATAACTTTATTGGAGTTGAAATATTATTGGCAACGCAACAAACTACTTTATAAGCTGCTCCACAGGGAACATGTTGCTGTATTTTTCTCGTGTTTGATTTATTTGGATTATTTTCTGCGCCGGCCACAGGAACAAGTAGACACTCGAAATCAGCATAAAGGACAAACGGGATATTTAGCTTATGATCATAATTTTAAAAATTTAATAGTTTTGTTTTTCTCCTGGCATTGTTATTCTTTGAACATTAACACAGTTTTTAAGATGCTCTTGCAACTTTTCATCCTTTGAGAAACCTTCTAAACAACGGTAGCAGAAATATTTTTTATTTTATTTTTATTATATTGTCTGCCAACTAGGCCGTTAAAGTTTTTTATCCAGCTGTAAAGTCCTTTATAAAACAATACATTTATTGTGTTTTGTGTAGCAACGTCTGAAATATATCTCGGGTAAACATTTTCTTTTTCATCTAGTCAGCAAACATTTATTGAAATATCGTTTTGTTTATCAAACTTTGGTACTTGATTCTCTGCTACTGGAAAAGTTATTCCACTAAAATTTGGCTCATCTTTATACGGGAAATGTTTTTCAACTCGGTCGGAGTTACAACTTTGAGGATGTCTAGCAGACAAAATTGCCCAACGATAACATTCGTTATCATAGTTTTGGACATTTAAAGAACATTTGTTTGTTTTTAATTTCTTGAGGAAGATCAACGTAAGAACAGCCGCGAAGTGCGTTATATTTCATAGTGTGAAATAAATTTCTATTATCATTTCAAATTTCCAACCTGATCCTGATGCAGTAAATTCCTCCAATTTTTTTATTTCTTGATGTATTTCATCAGCGACTGAGGAAATATTTGTTCCTGCTAATATTTTTCGTGATTTCGCTGTTAGATATGGTTCGGCAATCTCGTTGCTGAAATCTACATTTTCAGGTAACTTTGATAAAATAGCATGATACTGCACTATTAACTTGATACCTTTATGAACTGCAAGTTCTCGCGTTATATTCGGATACATAAGATGAAATAAATTTGTAGAGTTAAAATTTGCTAAAATATTTTGATTATCAAATTTATAACTGTTATCGTAACCGAAGAAGGCAGTAGCAGTTTTTTATGCTTTGATAAGGCTCTTCTTAGAAATATCTCGCATTCATTGTCAGCGTTATTTATATATATATATATATATATATATATATATATATATATATATATATATATATATATATATATATATATATATATATATATATATATATACTATATATCTTTCTTATATATATATAATAATATTTTATATATTTAATTGGAAAATTTAATTGACAATCAATTAGAGATATAAAATGCTATATAAAATAATGAACGAAAATTTGAGATTGACAGCAGAGGAACAGGAAGAATATCACGTACATCCGATTTATAATAATTATGCTTAGAATGCACTTAGATCGGTGATTCACGTGTAATATCAAAGACCGTTTAGTAAATCAACACCAGCTGGAATGATGATAAATGTTAGAGGAAACGATACAGAGATTTGAAATGTTCAGAAAAAATTTATTTACACTTTGTTCTGCAGTAACATCCCCAACGGACAGAGAGTTTACAGAATAAATGGTTCGATAGTTGATGACAGTATTGAGAATTTAGCTTTACAAAATGAATTTCAACCGCATCAGGTGTTTGATCTTTACGACACTAACGATCGCGGAATTATTTGAAGTATAAAAACAAAATAGTGTTAGGAAATTTGCAAAATAGCGGATACCTGTTTGTGATGGTACGTCCATAAAAACAGATTTCGTTCATTATTACAGTCACCGTTTTGTGTTTGAAACATTTAACAGCGCTATTCCAAATCATTTGGTCATTGATCATATAAATAGCATTAAAACAGATCGTCTGGAAAACCTCGAACTTGTCACGTCAAAAGAAAATACTAGACGTGAATCAGGTGGCAGTAATAATTTTAGAAACCAAAAGAAACCCTGTTATTTCAGTGAATCTAGAAACAAATAAAGAAATGAAATTTAAATCAATTTCAGCTGCTGCTCAATACTATAAGATAAATTCGGCAACCGTCAAAAGATCTGCTGATGGCGTAACCAAATCAGCAACGTCACTGTCAACATTTGACAGATTTATTTTCAAATATGACGATTAATTATATTTTCTAACTCGGTTTTGGTACGACAATTGTGAGCAAACATTAAAACATCACCTTTATTAAATTTCAGTGTCATTACTGTACTGTCCTTAAGTTTATTTTTTCTCCTGCTGTTAGAAGAATATTATCAGATTCACCTTGCATCACAATAACGTCAACAGAATAAGAACTGTATCCTGATAAATATTTTCACACTGCCTCGGCTAGTTCTCCGTAATTTAATATATCAACATTCTGATGATACTTTATCTCGTTAGTCATTTATTATTATAAATTAGATAATAATATGAACTTAATGAAACGACTTGCTGATATTTATGCGGACGATAATTTTACAGCAGGAGATGCTGTCGCAAGAGATTTCATCTCTGGCGATATAAAACGTAAGTCTGTTATACAGAAGATGACATTTTATTTAACAATGACGATGAACAAGACGAGGTCGTGGACGTGGTTGATAAAGAAATTACAGCAGACCGACAATGGACATATAATGTTAAGTATCATGTTGCCAAGAAATAATAAAATTTAATTTTACTGTTGCCGAGCAACAAATATTTTGGCAACTTATAAAACCTCTTCTTAATCTGAAAATTACTGGCGAACAAAGGAGCATAAAACGTGATTTTATTTTTGTTAAAATATTTAATTTAATGCCAGCCGATAATGCAAGAAAATTACATTTAATGTCGTTGTGTAGCCGGTCAGATGTAAATCTGTACTGCTAAAATACGAGCAAATTTATAAAAAAATATTACATCAAGGTTGATGATATAGATTTAGTTGGAACCCAGCTGTTACATTTATCGCTGTATCCTCTTCACTTAACTAAACTTTTATTGCCTTTTTTCCTGATAACTTTTTAAATAACAAATATATCTTGTTCAGTTTTCTGCGGTTCCTGCTCGTAAAAACTACCAATTACCGATTCCCCGTCTAGATCCTTTAACTCGGTATTGTCAGTAAAACTTTAACAACTACAAATACTTCTTCACTCCAGTTTGGAGTAAATCCTTTTTCAAATGTTTTTTCGTCAGAGAAATTTTAACTTTATCACCAACTTTAAATTTATGTCGGCGATACATGTTTTCGTTTGCTAATATCGGACTTTTAATTGCGTCGTTTGGTGACATCCTGGTGGTTCGATGTTTTGTGTTATTGTATTTATCAACAATCTGCTGTAGATTGTCAATATATCTATTAGTGTTTTTAGTTGTCAAATGTTTATGTATCAACTCGTTTAGTGTACGATTAAATCGCTCGACGATGACGCTCTTACCTTTATTTCCTGTAACATATTTTTTGATGTTATTTGTTCCAAAAACTGCTCAAATTTTTTATTTAAAAACTCTGCGCCGTCATCGGTCAAGACTCTGTTTGGTTTTCTTTCTGTACTTGTTATAATTTGTTTTAGTGCACCAGTTATCGATGTTCCGGTCTTGTCAGCAACTGGTACACTAAAAGCATATTTGCTAAATACATCTACAATATTAAAAAGATATTTTTTACTGTTATTAAACTGAGCAAAATTTGACACATCAATTAAATATATCGCCCAGATATCGTCAACGGCATTTGTGACAACTTTACGTCACGGAAACTTTTTTTGTAGGTTTGTGTAAATCTTATGCAAGATCAGGCTCTCCGAGACCAAGTTTATATTTTGCTCCAATCATCCTCTGCACCAGTCTTCTGTCAATACGCTCAAGCATATTTATAAGTTTCATGTCACGAGATTCATTTAGCATTATCTTATCGCAGCCAGGCTTATCTTGTTCGTTATCACGATAACAGATATCGTGACGCATTGCTATTGCATCAACTTGATTGTAAGGCTCTAGCCCTGGTAATGGACTATCGTTCTCGTTAAGTTGCTTATCTAGCGGATTGTATGGTCCAGTATTTTTGTGGCCTGGTAATGTCCAACCTCCTTTTGTTTTAGGTAATTTTCCAATACGTTTATGTATATCCATCCCAGATCCAGTTACGTCACGGCGATTGCATGATTGACAGTACGTAACAATTTCATTTTGCTCTAGACAGCGATCTCTGAAATCTGTTAAAAAAAAAAAAAAAAAAAAAACTGCGAAAATTGTGAAGAAAAAAATTGGACAAACACCAGAAAAAAATCGATTTTCCAATTTTTAATGTAAATTCCCGTTAAATACCTTCAGGTTTGACCCCAAAAAATAACAAATTGGAGCAGGAAAAACATTTTTAAAAAATCAGGTAAAATGGTTAAAAAAAAACTTCTAAATTTGGTCAAAATTTGAATTTGTTTCAGATTTATAATAATATTTTTCTTATAAATATTTTGTCAGTCGTCTACTAAAATAACCTTGTCGCACATTCCAGCTCCAAACGATTTCTTTAAAAACATACTTTTTTTCCCACAGATTGCACAAATACTTTTTAACATCGCCCTGTTGTTCTTTGTTTTTTCTGTTACCTCATCCATATTTTCTGTTTTAGTTTTGCATTTGAGACAGTATGTTTACAGTTTTATATTTGTAAGTTCAGACAAAATTAATTACAATCTCATCATTGGCGTGAAAAGGTTGATTGTCAAACTGTAAAATAAATTTTAAAAAATTGAATTTAGGCTGGGACATTTGTTTTATAAACATTACACAATAATAGCCACAAGCTGACGTTCCAGCCGGCTGTAGTTGATTAGACGAAGTTTTGTATGTTAATGGTACACGAACCACCTGCTGGTACGTCATCAAGTTCATCTTTGGAGAATATTCCACGAAGTCCGTTTTCGGATTTTAATTTTTCAAGTAAATCAAAATTACTCAATGGTGTCTGGTCCCTGGTAGAGTCATTCCACGTCCGATTCCCATTAGATTCGGAAGCAGACTTACCGCTAATCCTGCTAGGAGTGGAGCTACTGGAATAAATCCTCCTCGTTTTGTTTTCCTTGACGACTTTGTTTTCTTCATTTTTGGTTCTTGATGACTTTATAGCTGGAATTATATTATTTATTGTTATATAAAACTACATTGACAAAGTCAACGATGTAGTATTTGATACCGTCTCCGGAGACCGCCTTTTTAGTTGCTCCTGATACTGCCCCTGATGCTGCTGCTAGTCCCAGTGTTCCTAGCGGAGGTAAAAACTTTTGTATTGCGCTAGCCACTACAAAAAGTGCTGGTCCAAGAAATCCGTCGCGGTTGGCCATTGTTGTTACTTGTGCAACAGATATTTTAAGAACAAACGGTTTTCCTTTGTTTGATGATCTTGTTGTTTGTCAACATTACTTTTGCCGCTGTTTTATTCGACGACTCTGTCGGCGATATCATTAAAGAAACAAAATTACCTTTAGCAACTGCTGCTGATAAGTTTTTAACTTGTCCTGGAGTTAGATATATTTCTCTGGTTTTGTATTCGGTTTTCATTGTTTGATTATATTAAATTGTAATATCGTTTTAAACTTGTACGGTCATCCGAACTTTAACCGCATCAATTGTAAAAAATATATCACTGACAACTAGCGCGTATACGTTATATGCTTCAGCTAGTAGTACGCCAAGCGTCCAAGTAACTTCAATATCAGAAGTTGATCCGATAGCTTGTTCCAGATGTTTTGAAACGTCGAAGTAAAAGATTGAATAAAGAGAACGAAATTCCTCGACAGATATCTGGCTTCCACTATCAGCGTCCTGGTATTTTTGTATTGCCTCCATAAGGTACATGTAAGCTCGTGTAATGTTTTTTATTTCATCATCAGCAAAGTTGCATTCGATTGCTCGTTGGGAATATTGTTTCGAATTTATCCTAATGAATATTCGTCTGACATCGGGGTTATCAAATACGGAATTGTTCATTTCTTGATCATTACGACGCGCCTGTCGTTGAAATACAACAAACAGATGTCGCGGTAATTGTTTTCTGTGTGCGGTTGTAACACGCCACGTGTAATCAGTTGTGTTAGGAATTAATGTTTGATAAATTTTGTTCTGCAGGAAATATATCCTTTTTGTCCACGCGGTCAACGTCGACTCAAGTGTCATCATCTTATTTCTTGATGGGACAACTCGTGGCATCCATAACACCAATCTTGTAATAGCAAATTGTCCTTCAGCCACTCCAGCGGCGTGCATTATACAATCGTTTTGTTCTGCTTGATCTAAAATAAGTTTGTTTTATTCCACGAAAAACTTTGTTGTGATCGTGACAAAATCCAAAGACTGTGCTTAACGGAAGCATCATTGTTATTTGGCGAGATTCTGGGGCAAACGCTTTTCGTTTGGCGTATCCTTCATTATATTGCTGTCGTCCTATTCTTGTGACTTCTAATCATATTGCATCTCCAATATCACCAGCTGCATTACCAGCGGGATTTGCGATTAGATTATTGTTATCTGGGGCAGGATTACCAGCACCAGTTCGGAATTCGCTTGAAACAGCTGTCCCGAATGAGGTATCCTTAAACCACATCATGTTTGTGGCCACCGATCTTGAGTAATCATCGCTAAATGAAACAATGTTAAGTATTGTACTTGCTACAGGTGAGTGCTTTGAAATATCTTCCACGGATTGGTTGGCTAGTTGGTATCGGGCACTTCTAAACAAACTTTAACCGTTATTTACAAGTGCAATTTCTGCACCAGCTGCAATATTACCGCCCGTTGCAGTTGATATTTGACCACGTACTTCCAACATCGTCTTATGTGGCAGCAGAAACACGTCTTCGTATTAAAAGTTCTAACACCAGCCTTATTTGGTTCGTTTGAGTTTTCGTCGAGATATTCTACGTATTCAAAGTCTGTTACATTATCATCCGCATCATGTTCCTCGGCGAGATCAAGATAAATTTTGGTTGACATTATTTTATAATCCACACAATTTTGTGACGACTAAAAATCAGCGGGCGTCACTGGTCTTGTTTACAAGTTTGCGTATTACTTCTTCACCACGTGGTGATAATAACTATTTTGTGGTAGCTGTCATAGCTCGTTCTGTTTCTTTTCTTGGTGCAATATCAGATATTGCTTGTTTTATTTGCGACGTTGTCGTGCCTTTAATTTTATCAGCGATGTTTTGTCCGACTGCAGTGCCGGCCGCAGATGCAAAAGATTTACCTGTGTCAAGTACAGTTGGTGCTACTTTACGCGCTATTCCCGGTATATTTTCAGCAATTGTTGTAAATATATTTCCAAGAAATCCGCCTACAATTTTTCTTCTATGAATTTTTCTTCGTCTCATCTTGTTATAAAATATAGGTTTACAACACTTACTTCGCCGCGCGTAGGTGTCAGTAATAAGTGAAAACTTCATTGTTAAGATCTATTTGCAGCCCAGATTGATCTGTTTGTTGCATTGTAATACTTGTTATTTGATTTTCAAGATTAATCGGATAGTATATCAATTGCCTAGGAGTAATTTGTATCAGTGATCCTGGAGGAACATCTGGCGAAAAACTATAAATAGTTTAACCTTGACTACCTTTGGCTGAGTAAGATCCTAATGCAGTAGAGCAATTGATTAAGATTGTATTTACTTCTGTTACGTTAACGGATAAATTTCCGTCGGATGATATACTTTGTTCTGCAACACTGCCGTATTGTTGACGATTAAATCCTATCAACGAAGCAATACTAGTGGCTGGTGAAAAATCGATTATCAAATTAGTTTTTAACGTGATTCTAGCTCCTAGTCTATTATAGTTCGGAGTTAACTCAAAATTGTCTGCGACTCCTCAACTTTTTGTTATTAGTTCTTTTATCCTTTTATTAAGTTCAGTTATGTTATACGCTCCCTGAGGTATTTTGACAGTTACTCACTTGCCAGGATTAAATGTAAAGTCGTCGTTGACGTTTGTTTTAACATTTGATATAGAATGCTATATTGTGGCAGAAATTAATGCAATTTCGTATTGTTTATTTGGATCTAGTGTTACTGGCGGATTGTAATAGAAATGTTTGCGCTGGTACTCTTTGTTTGCGATGAATCGAGTAATAATGTCGTTGGCATTATATCATAGTTGTTAGATTATTGTACGCTATAAGATCACTGTGTAAAATTTGGTATTCGGATGAGGTTAAAAATCCACGCGATTTCTGTACTTTCAATTCCAGCTTCTTTTGATGATATCAGTAACATATGTCGGTCGACCATTTCAGCGTTTGATGTAAATACATTAACGCCAAAACCAAGTCTTTCATCATCATCATTTTGGTCACGATATTTTTCAACTCTTTTACAAATTATGTTTATATTTGTCCTTACGGATTCGGTATTGTTCTGCTGTCTTAAGCACAACAGTTGCAATTACTCCATGACGAGTCCTAATATTTTTCAATAAATACGGATCGTCATCATCATATCCTAAAATTTGATACGATTTGTTTCCGTCACCAATAACACGCTTTAATGCTACAGTAAGCCTTGTATACTCATCTTCTGTCTAATTTCTTATGTTTTGAATATTATCAAACCCTAAATTTTCAACATAAAACTCAACAAAACTCCTAAAAACATCATCAGAAATATCTTCTTTCGCTAAACTCACTAATTGTTCAAAATTTCCTTCCCCAATTATTCTAGCAAATTCTCCTACGCGTTCAGCAGGTATATTAATATCTTTTTGACTGTCAATATAATCAATTATCTCTTGTATTTTACTTTCTTCTTCCACTGTTTTAGCAACTTTTTAACTGTTTCGTCCGCCTGTGTTTCCGGCTGTTCTTTTAACTGCCCCAACAAATCTTTTTCTTGTATTTTTTTAAGCTCGTCTGCAGATAATGTTGATATTTCTCGTTGTTTGCCAATTAACATTTCAGTAACCGGCTTAAAAAATTTGGCAGATTCTTCTTCTGCATGAGCTTGTCCTCGAAGTGCTTCTACCATCCTTTTCTTAAAAGCAGCTCGAGTTGCAACATATTTCTTTAGTAATCCGATTTTTTGTTTATGTTTATCCATTGTTTGTTATTTTTACACGCTTTATAAAATTTGTCTAGAGAAATTTATAAATACAACAACGAAACATCTTAGCTGGATTACGTGCGATTTTATCGAGTAAAAAGAAATTATACTTACCTTTAGTTGCCTAATGATATAATTCAATAAATTTATCTTTTGTTACGTCACGGCATTTTTCGTTTGCAATATTTCTAACATCAACATTGTCTAGTTCAGGAAATAATATAAAACATCCCGTATTTCTCCTAATAAATCTGTCGACATTGCAAAACCCTTGCACGAGAAAAATTGAATTACATTTTTGTTACGCGACAATGAAAAGTAAGACTTAATCTTATTCATCTCCTCGTTGTTTAGCGGGATATCGTCAAACACAATTATTACATTTACTGGAATTAATTCTTCTGGTTGTTTGATTAAAAATACATCATCGCCAGCGCCAAGGTCATCGCAAAGTCTATCATTATATTCACTTAAGAGCTTGTATTTATCCTGTTGCGGTTTAATTCTGTAAATATATACCCATTCATAGTTGAATTTGTCGTTCAGCAAAAGATTTAATAATATATTTGTTTTACCATACCTTCTACGATCAACAATGAGATAATGAAAATCTGGAAGTTCGTTGTTGTGTTCATGTTTGATTAATCGCCCTGTGTCAGAATTTAATATCGACATATTATAAACTAAGTTGACATAAAATTGTCAGACAATAAACAAATAATGAGGTATTATACAAAATTTGGAACAACATTAGGAGATTTGTCAGCTGTAAGTAAAAGAATAACAAACGGCAATATTGATTTATCAGGCTACCTAAAAAACTGGCGATACAACGACAGGCAATTTGTTAATGTCAAATCAACGAGTACTAGGTTTGGAAATAAATTATCCGCCAAATATGTTGTTAATACACAAGCTGTTAGTTATGCACAATTAAAATCTGTTGACGATAATAAATTGTCGTTGACAGGAGGAACTTTAAGCGGTAACTTGGATATGTCAGGAATTTTTTTTATAAATTTGGAGACCGCGTATCCACCAGCAAACTTAAATCAAACCCAAGCTGTAAATTATTTACAGTTGAAGTATGTGGATGGCAACAAGCTTGACAAAACCGGTAGAATGGTTACAGGTATTATTAATATGTCGAGTAAAAAAATTATTGGGTTGGAAACTGCGTATCCGCCAGCAAATGTTGATAATACAGAAGCGGTGACTTATGCGCAACTAAAATCAGTTGATGATAACAAGCTTAACAAGGCCGGCGACACAATGACAGGTAACCTGATAATGAGCAATAACTCAAAAATAACTGGATTACCGACAACCTCGCCTCCAGCTGATGATACTGATGTCATTAGTTATGCTCAGTGAAAAGAAGAACTCGCCCCATATTTTAAATGATCCGGTGGAGCAACGACGACATATGTTCCAGTTAATCCTAATGATCTAACAAATAAAGCGTATGATGACAGTCTGTCCAGTGGTGGTATACAACTAACTAAGAACAATGTTGGGTATATTCCAACACTTTTTAAGGCAACTGACAACCGAGTTGGGTTTGAGGTAAGCGCATCAACACATTATCCTGAAAACTATCCTCATTACGCTTTCTCTGATAAATAGGAATGGTCGACAAACGGAGAAGTCGAAAACTTGGATTAAAATTAAATGTCCCATTGCAGTTGCTATTTGGCAATTTAATTTGCGAGGTCGATTAAACTCTAGTGTTGGTCGAATTTATAATTGGCGATTGGAAGGATCAAACGATGATATCGACTGGGTAATATTATATAGTACAGAAAATACATATATCTCAACAACACAATATTTTACGATTCCAACAGAAAATACCGTTAGCAAGTACTTGTATTTTCGAGTTTATGTTGTCGCTGCTGAATATTCGTTTCTAGGATTGACAGCATTTCAGATATACAAACTCGATGATCAAATTTAATCTGATACTATAAAATAATGTCCGAACTACCAACTATAACCATTGCGAGAATTTTATGATACTATTTTTAACCCCAACAAAGATGTTGGAGCTGTTAATGCAATAGCAGAAGTAATCCAAGATATGAAAAAAAATATTGCATTGAATCATTAAACAGTCCAACATTGGCAGAAACTGCTGCTGATTTTATTCGCGTTATGTATATACGAGGACCACAACTGATAAAAGCAATAAGAAATTTTGATATAATAAACAGATACTGTCATCCTGATGATTGTCAAGAAGAACAAAAACAAGTTGAAACCCTACTAAAAATATTGTTTGAGTTTGTCGTCATGACAAACTATCGGAATCTAAAATAATAATAAAAAGAAACAAAAAGTTACACGATAGTTTTTCAAACGTATCTCGGTATGTACTACCACGACAAAGAAACCTGGTGTACAAATGTGCATTTTTAGTTGAAGACTTTAATACCAGATACCATAACATGAATATTTGGGATTAGGCGAGTTCCTTCTCAAACAATTTACGTTTTGTACTAATTATACTCAGGTTTTCAATGATACCACGAAACTTCTCGATGAATATAAATTGCCTAAGAAACGAGTAATACTCGACCGGGAAAATAATAACACTGGAATAATTCTCACAGACATACGCATAAATAATAATCGTATTATATTAAATGGAAGATGTGGTGACGATATGATTATTGGTTCGGCAACTTTCCGAAACACTTATATAATTGACTATTCTATTGCCTCTATCAACGCTCTGAAATATGTTAATAATTTTTGCAAACATGAACTTGATCCATTTTAAACTGACTGTCACTCATTGTTAATTACCTGCTTTAGTTTTTACCACAAAACCATTTCAAATTTACTTGATGAAAACATTAAATCATCATTAAAAACAATCATGGCAAGAAAATACAGAGGTTGATTTTATTAATAATATTGATACCGGTAAATTTGAAAAGATAGTTAAGAACCCGGAATGCACATAATAGTATAGAATACAACGACCAAAATGATTTCAACAGGTTGTTCTCATCGATCCCCTCATTATTTAACGATTCTGTGACAAAGTGTTTTGTTTTTGTGACCGCTCCGGTGGCATAGTGGTTAGAGCGTTCACCTCGGATGATGGATGTCGCGGGTTCGAATCCTGGACGAGTTATCCCAAAGATTTATAAAAATGGTACTAACAGGTGGTGTCAGGATAATGTGACTGGGTGGCATGTGATGATATATGTCTGCGGCATGATGCCCCAGTGCTAGCCATCACTATAAACTGCCACACTGCACACATCGTAGCGATATGACTTAAAAATTGTTAAAACTACGTTAAAAATCCAAATCTCTCTCTCTCTCTCTCTCTCTCTCTCTCTCTCTCTCTCTCTCTCTCACACACACACACACACACACACACACACACACACACACACACATGCCTATGTTTGTACATATGAACTACAGATTTGTTACCTTTCATTAGTCTGCAACAATCACTGGTGAGAATGAATACATCTCTCAGTGCCATGTATGAACAACAATGCTTTAATTGCATTATTATTTATTCATAATGCTTCTTTCAGTACTATATTTGTTTTCTCTTTCATCTTTCATAAGATACAAATAAAATAGTGTACACCGTATCTGATGAATTAAACTGGTTTAACAAAAGTAAACAGACTGTTGGATATGTAGTGTTTATATAATCATTGCGTCATCAGGCAACATAATTGGAAACATCGTTCTCGTCTAATGCACCTTATTGAATGAGCTTTAGGGAGGTGTAGTTAAATCTGTTTGCATTGGCAAATGTGACGAGTCTTCCTGTAATAATAATAATAATAATAATAATAATAATAATAATAATACAATCTATAATTAAGTGTAAGTAAAATATTGTTAATATGCAATTTATTATTTATGTTTATGCTTGTATTGCTATTCTATAATACTCATTCGTGTTAATAACATGTGAAAACGTTTGTTAATGAATTCATAGTAACCTTCCTGCCCCTGCTTCTGGTAATGGTACAACTATTATTACTGCCACTACCACCACTACTGCTACCATTAATAAAAAAACACGGACAGAAATAATAATAATAATAATAATAATAATAATAATAATAATAATACGTAGTAGTAGTAGCACAAAACAATTATTGTAACGAAGATATCAATGCTGTTTTAAGCAAAAGATCGAAGCTAAATAAACGATGGACAAAAACAGTGAAATAGTATCTGAAATTATAATTACCCTCATTGATTATAACAAGATTGATCCCTCTTTACATATGCCTATCCATCTAATCAACAACAAACATATTTACAGATGTATTCATCCATTGATGCACAGGTGTAATAAAGAACCCCGATGTAACAAGGTTCCTGCGTATGTGAAAAAATATTTTTATGCTACCTGAAAGCAGTTTCCGATAGACATTTCTAAATTTGGGATACGACTTTTGGTGTACTGTACATCTGAGCATGCGACCACTGTTTTCTAGTTGGGATACATGCTTTAGAAAGATCATAAACACTTTTTCATGCTCTTTAGTAGGGGATAGGAATAACTGACAAAACTGCTTTACTGCAGACCTGTAATTTTACATATGTTTAACTGGTAAGTTAGCCCCGCTGTCTTACAATTTCAATGTAGTAGAAAGACAGCAATTAGCAATTCCTCTTACATTCGCCTTATGACGGTCTTTATATCTGTACTTACTTCTCACTGACTCACAACTAGCATCATTGCAGAAATCATCTCCACAGCAAATATCGCAGGTGTTTGTTTGCCTTTTTCTTCCTATAATGTGCAAGGCACCAGTACCAGCAAGTTGCACTATATCAATGCCAGTGTGGACGCCTTGTAACTCTAGGTTTGCGATCGTACGTATTTGACATTGCTGAAAAGGACAATTCAGAGCATAGAGTGAAATGGCCTTATATCGGTTCATAAATTCGTCATTTTGCATAAAAGCATAGAATTTTAATGTATCTTATGAAGTGTCTTATGTCACGTGACAAGCTTCAATCAGCTTGTGAACACAACGACAAAAGAATATTATAATATTGAGCGAGATCGTAGTATTACTGAACTGTCTCTTTGGTTTATAATTAGAAATTCTTTATAATAAAGGGCACTGTCGTGTTACTCAGCAAGCTCTACGGGGGCTTACATTGCCTCGTACTTTAGGACCTTACTTTGAACTTAGAAACGTTCTACAAATATACACGACCATTTAATATCAAAATTGCAAATGGATCATTCAACCATAAAGACGTTTATGTGAATCTTTCACTGAAAGTAAAGATCTTTTGGTAGAGAATGTATGCATTGTTTTAAAAGGATAACAAATTTTTTATGGCAATCATATTAAAACGTGTGAAAATATATTAATATGCCATCACATAATGCAACCATTGCTACACGGTACAAGATGTCTTCTATATATATTCTGCTTAGCATCTTCACATTTATACATAATGCTTGTTTGCAATGACATATGGCGAACATCCTTAAAGGAAATAAACGAAAAAAATAATATTCCTTTCCTATTCTAGTTTGAAACAAGTTTGAATGATAGCTTCTTTGCTTCCATGCTTTATTATATATACATTAGTCCGATTTACCATCAAAGGCAAGTGTCGTTCCTTGTGGAAGATAAAATCTCTATCAGTGATGTCGACGTACCCTTGAGTATGGTTACTGTTGCAAAGCATTGAAAATACCTTTAAATTACACTATTTCTAAAATTGACAAAATAATGTTATGCTTTATTACATATTTCATCAATTAATCATCTGTCTACCCGGTAATTGCGATTGTTTTCTTCTCTGATCAGATATTGAGATTAAATAATATTAATGTTTAATTCACAACTACAAGTTGGCTATGTTATAATCACGCCATCCTTATTAATGCAACTTATTTTTTATGTAACAAGATATTATTCCACCGTACATTTTAATTAGCAAGGATATAAAGATAATATAAATTAATTGATTATCGTTGCTGTAACATAAAATGATTCAGATTATGGTAAGGATACGGCACTCAAGAACATCCGAAATGATCTGCAGTTACGCATGAGAAGGATTTTACATCGTTAGCTACTTCATGATATTTCAACGGTATGCCAGTTGTATGGCTAATCAAGATCAAGATAAATACATTACTAAACCAGTGCAGTTCTGGCCAAATTTAAATAACTATATAGAGGATAGCAAGTGGGTAATGATATTATATTGAATTTATAAAACAAGTTGAATTATATCCAGCTTGTACTAGTCTTTGCTTTATATAGTTAATATTAAATCATCGCCCGTTTAAAATTACGTTTATCACATGGATTGATTTTAATGGAAATAGTCTGGAGAGAACGAAGAAGAAATAATTTCGTTCATTCTGACTCAGATACTTCACTTTTCATTTGTTGCGCGTAAAGAATAGTCCCAGATTCTAGTAGACTTAATAATGCACAGTTTTATAACCAGAAACATTTAAACGTATATTTGGTTCAAATTATAATTCAAAGAGCACGCGTTCTTCAAATAAATAAAGCATTTCATATGGATATCATTTTTAACACTTTATGAACACGGAAAATTTGATGTCTTATAGTTTGACACGGGTTAGGATAGACGAACTGTATAGATCGTGAGAACGTTTTCAATGTTTTCACCTAAGGTGTGTCGCTTTTACTACTAAGTATTCAAGTTGATGAATATTCACGTGTAGGGATGATTACTGGATACAGATATTCCGTATTTAATGTAATGTATGTGTGACCGGATGTTTTCATTATTTGATTTGAACATTAGCAGACAAAGACAATTTTTGAGTCAGAATTGCATCACATAACAGGAATAATTGGCTAATTTCAGATACTTTGACGCGTGCAAATGCTGCAGCTTGATAACGTTTAGTCCTAGCAGTTTAGGTGCACATTCTTCTGTGGACAGATTTGATTTAATTTACTCTTATAACTTAGCATTTACACCACACTTGCCACAGTGTGGATTCCGTTTTATATACATCCCTCATCTTTTTGTCCATTGACCAATACCTGTTGTTTTATGTGTAACGAACCCATGTGGGGTAAATTGAATACATTCCCACAGACGTGACCATTTCTCGCAATGCTCTTTGAGTAATCGATTTGAGATATAGCTGGCATAATGTTTATAGCAACAGTAAAAACAAACAGTTACTGAAGGCGATGTAAGTTTTAAAAAAAACTCCCATGATCGCAGCTGATCAGTCAAGAGAATACTGCGCAGGAAATTCATGGGTTTATATGAACCAATAAGACACACATAAAATGATATGTTCGCGTGTTGTCACATCCGAAATATTAAACTGCACATAATACATGTAAGGGATACCGACTACGTGATAAACCATTATGTACAACGTTAATTATTTTTGGATATAAATTTGACAGAGTCTATTATAAACAGTACTCCAGCCTAAAATCTTAGTCTTTGAAAAGGTAGCTAATTCTGACGTTTCACCAGCAATACTCTTTAAAACATGGATTTAGTGTCACTGTGCAATGAAGAGTTCTTTAAGGTAAATCTGCATTTATTATAGATCAGGAGCTATTTAATTTTAACGAGAATTCAATCAATAAGTGAGCGTGTTTAAGTCTACTGCTTGCTCACATGAAAATCCTTATTGAGCAAACTGATACATATCTGAAACAATATTTGTCAGCATCACTACAAAATTAGCTTCAGTATTTTCAGCTAAATGGATTGACAATAAATAAATCATATAAATTCATCAAAAATTCATTAAGTATTTACATACCAGACACCTGTCTGAAAATTATACACTTGTAAATAAATGCATTACAATGATACATTTACTCACCAGCAACTGCTTGCAACCAAACTCATACATAGTGACCCCACCTATATTTTTGGTTGTCACACTACAAACCTGTAATAAATAAAAAATGATCTTACACAGCATGATAAAATGTCATATTTTGAGACAACAAACCCGACTTATTTACATTATTTAAATTTGGGGTAAAAAAGTAGCAGAATTAATACCTAAGACACAATTGCACTTAATGGTAATTATTTACACGGAGGACTTATCTGACGGTAAAATAATTAGAAGTTTATATAAAATGAGAGGAAGCGTAGCAAGAATCACTGACAATATGTTAATGCCTTAACCTCTAATGTCGGTGTCGTTTTCAGTGTGTTTATCAATTTTAATATAAAATGTCATTTGCAAGCATGTACATGTGTTTCCTCCTCTTGTTATTCTATGTTCAGTTATTTAATAATTCAAACAATCAACGAATTAATCTGTTAGTCTCACGTGCTGTGTTTCTCTTGCTTTGTTTGTTTGTCTGCATCCTTACCTATCGCCATGTATATAGTTACCTCATCGTCCCCACATAATTTCGTCTTTCGGCACTGTAATGGATCAGTGACTGCGCCTTGCCTTGCGTCTGCCCATTCTCCACAATAATAACACTGTCTGCTGTGATGGCTGACTATAATATAACATGAGCGGTTACATAACAAAATTGTTTGGTCACACAACTTATCGTGCTTAAAAGGGGACACAAGTTGAGTTTAAGGTGCAACATAACACTCGTAATGATAATACTTTAGTAATGTTCATGGAGAAAGTTTCAGAAAATTATATTCTAGATTATTGAAAACTGAATAACAATGAAAATTGTGACGACATTCCCAAAATCGAAACAAATGCAACAATAACCTCCTAACAAGAAAGGTTACTCCAATTTACTAAGCAGCATGGAATTATAAAAGATCAACAAATAAATTAACATATGATAAAGTATTTCACTTTCCACAGTTTACAGTTTGATAGAATTACATAACGAACATATTGATAAGTTTCCTTGGCTTACGTTTTGTGTTGGTGAACATGAAACTGACTAAATAACGTCAGTCTCTATCGTATGTTCTATAAACCGCAGCTATTAAAACAGCAGTAAGTTGAATATGCTAATGTCCCTTTTGTGCCTAACAGACAATGCCAGCAAAGTAAAACTGTTCATCAACAACAAAACAGTGATGTTGATCAATAATGAAATGTATTTTGTTAGATGGTGGATCCGACAAACAAACTGAAATGCTCAAACGAGAAAACAAAGATCCAAGTTGTACTATTTTTGAAGCTATACAGACACGGTAGTTCCTATGGCTTCCAAGTCTTTATTATTCATATAAATTCTCAAAATAGGCTGCCCCTCAATCTCCCGTCAAAACTAAGACTAATTCTTGCACAGTGCTTCAATATACTTAGGCTTGATTACCTCAAGAAAGACCACAAAGATCAAGGAAAATTATCTTTCCTACTTTCAAGACTTTTCAACCTCCTATACTGATGTGTGTACCAAATATATGTTCTGAGTTGGTTTCAAAACACAAAATTGATGGAACTAACTGCTGTTTTCATTTAGCTTATATGTAGATGTAAGCATTAAACATTATTTATGATTTTGTTTTCGTTTGGAAAATAATGCCAAAGTCAATCATGTTTCGACAGGACATATGATATCCACAGACAAAATGCAAGAGTTAATAGCAAGGTCGAATATTTCGTCTAATAAGCCATCATCATTTTCGTCTGTCAGAAGATACAGTGGAATCAGGTATTACATGTGAGCAAAGCATGAGTCAAGATGTTAATGTCTCAGATCATACGTACAAGAAGGGCTTTTCTGTTCTAAATTTAGTTAATTTGTTACCATAATATAGAGGGGATATTTACATGAAATGAGTGAATAACGGATGAAACCACGAGTGCAGGTAATGAAGGTTTTCACCCAGAAGATGAAATATATCCATAATTCCATCGGAACAAGCAAATTTTTTCTCGTTGTCTAATAATATGTTTAACAGACTGAAGCAGCAGATATCTTATTGGATCCCGCGCGATGTCAACGGTTTATCAATGTCTATTGAGGGGCAGTGTATCATTATTTATCTTATCTCACTCTCGTGAATTATTGTTATTTCTCGCAAAGAATCCAGTCATTCACGGCCTAGCATAAAATAGAATTATTGTATCTTCGACTTTGGCAAACGTTGTGCTTTATTACAGTTAAGCAGGGGATAAATGCACAAAGGTTGAAAGGAAAAATTTCCCTTGGTACATGTGAATGGTACAGGATAAATTTACCGCAGACCGTACTTTTTCTTAAATCTATTCCCACTGGAATCGATGTATGTTTCACAGTGAAATATGGCCTATGAAAGAACATTTACAAGTTCAACATTCGCTCTCAAATGTGTTCGTTCCAGACAACAACAATAAAGGAATTAATAATTAGTTGATAGCTATCGATGCAGTTAAAATCATAGACATACTTGCTTTGATCCCACAATAATTAGAGTTGCATTCAGTTGTATTCGCCATTTTAGGTGTATTACAGCAATGTGTACATGCAATCAGATGTTCTCTTTTGGTTTGCATTTCTGCTACTTTGCAAGTCTGTAAAGTATGCAAAACGCATTTACAAACTCATAATATTTTGTAGGAATTCAATGTTTGTTAAGCGGGATAAATGAGATTAACTGAAACCTTAGTAAAGCGTTAATTATATACCTATTTATTTCCTACGTAGGAAAACGATACTATTGTTTTCTGATTCCGTATTACCAGACTATGAAGGCTGGAGCTATTTTATCTCCGAAGTTTCCTAGTTACAATAGCAGCGCCCCTAGTGATGGAATGTCAACATTAGCAGTAAAAATACCTCTCACAGCGACGTTAATTAAGAACTCTTTGCGTTACATGTACAATATATGAAAGGGTCAAAACATGACTTTGTCAATACAACAATATAAAACAGTTACTTATTTTTATAAAGTAGGTACTACAGACAAGCGATTCGTCTGATGCAAGACCACTATCTGAAATCGCGTACCAAAACATTCTGTACAGTACAACCCATTAACGCAAGTTAATGCTAGGTACTTTGGGTGTGTTTCCTGAATAATAAATTTGAAATTATAATTATTATATTTCTCTCAAAATTGATCTGTATATAGTAAATCTATCATTATCACAGTAATGCGATTTTGATCGCTAGATCACGTTTCGTTGTCAATATCAAAATTTCGGATCATGATCCGACGCTTCACGTGCCAGAATGATCGTATATCCTTATGTTGACAACTCGGCGGGATCTAGCAATAAAAGTCGCAACACTGTGATAATACACACGCATATATAAAACATAACATGACATGATGTTAGTAATGAAAAGATAAATCTGAACAAAACAATCTTCGGAGGGCTTATTATATTGTAACTGAAAAAGTATTCTATTGATGGAGTTTCAGACCTTCTACAGACTTGATTTTGGAAGATTCATTACCGAAATTGGTACTTGATTCTTTAGGTGCGGAATTCAAAATACATGTTTCAAACACACACAGATAAACAAAACGCCACGGCTAATATGATTTCTTCGCAAAGATAATTGCATACAAATGGGTCTACACTGAGCGGTAAAGGTTTGATATTGAACATATATTTCACTAAGACTTGCTAAGAAATAGCGTAGCCAATTTACATTTCTCACCTCTGTCGATCTGCAACCGGCATCGAAAATAACCTGTAACTCGTCTGTGATTATTTCCTCTATGTAGCATTCCTGCAGAATGATAAGAATATTGTAAGTAGGTTTGGAACAGCGTATTGTATTTATGGTTTGTGATATTCTCTTTATGTATTTCCTTGTTTTTCTTTGCATACAAGTCCAATATTACATTGGCCAGTAGAGTATTGTATTGCTGTATGTGTGTTTATGCATATACGCACCACGTACATGTAGATTAAAAGTGTTTTTACACTGTATGTGTATTTGTTTGTCTTTATGATGTATGTAGGGCTGCATATATGTATCGTTTGAAACATTCGCATTTGCATGGATGGTTGGATATATATATATATATATATATATATATATATATATATATATATATATATATATATATATATATATATATATATATAAGCCGGAGAAAATATAGGCACGAAATGAGACATTTTCGCCATTTGTGTCTTTTTAATCTTCGGTTACATAAACTTTTATCTAAGCATAAATAATATCAATTCAAATTTGACAGAAATAATTTTCAAAATATTCATCAGTAAGGTTAAGATCTTTAAAAATATATTGTGTTCGATTTTCTCTGGCATTTTCATAAACCTTAACTCAAACAACTTAACTTCAAACATTAATCTTTCTGTTCAGATCACAATTTCCGAACTGACATGGGAATTAATGCATTATTTGTTGCATCAAAGGTCATAATTTGTGACCAAACAATCTTGAATATTGTCAGAAACGTTAGTGTTATTAAAGTAGATTGTTTGTATAATGTATTCATCAGCTTTTATAAACGTATTATAAGGTTGATCGGAGATGTGTGTCTGAGGACGAAAAATATTCCTTATATTTCGTCATAAATATACGAGTTTTCTTGGTCTATCCGTCACTTATAATTGTTAATTTGAGACAGATGATCCATCTCCAACGTAGGACATAGCCGAGATCTGAAAAATAGACGTACCTCATTTAGGAAACAATACGCTATTGCAACCTCAAATTCCGTTTAAATAATGCCTTGCTTTGTTACATAAACAGTGGTATAATTCTGCATCTCACAAATGTAAGAGAAATGTCTGTGACATATCCATTTTGTAAAAAAGCTTAATTCATGGAAAGACATACACAAATATAAAATTTCCTGACTAGTTAACTGATATAAAAAGTTTTCTTTAAATGTGAGAAATTCTTCCCTAAAGGTTTAATTTCCCCAGTGCTACCATAGTTAATACACCAAATCTATCGGTTGATCAAAAATGTTTTTATTGGTAGCTGCAATATGGGTTCTGGTAGTAATCTGATCATCAATGGACAGCGCGTGAATTGTATGAGTGCACGCAATTAATTCATTAGATTTATGTCTGGTACTGAGGGTAAATACTGGATTTCATCCCAAACAAGAGCGACGTCAAACTAGAATTGAGGAGAAGAATACCACTTCATCAATTACTTACAAGCTCGAATCAAACTGAGGCAGTGAATTAGTACTTAATCTGACATATATTTGCCCTGACATTTGCCCGGAGTTTTCAATAAAATTTCTTTTTATTTAAATGAAATAGCAGTAGGTGGATATATTATCGAACGTTGCCTAACAGGAGAAATGAACAAGGACTAGAGTCATGGGATAAATTTAAATTGACTACATACGTAACAACGCTAATTATTAAACGTTTCAGTAAATGTTGTGTGGGATTCTGACTTTTCCGAATGGAATGGAAAAATATACAATCAACTGCGATCGAAACAAACATAAATTTGGCTTTTTAATGAGCGGAAATGTATGATTAATCTAGATTTATGGACGTAAAAATTGTAATAATGACCGTTTGTACATTCAAGTTTGAATGCATTACAATATACTATATTTCTTGCTTGCAGGTCTTTATACGTCCTCCCCCTTGCTATCTCCCTCTCTAAAACTACACTTACATACATACCAGAACAGGGGCTGCAGGTTACTGTCTTCGTGTATATGAATCGCCTACCTAAAAAAGGCAGTCATTTCTCGCTCGTAAAACTGAATGATGTGATGCAGACACGACTGTGTAGAGATGTAAGTTCACTATAAGTCGTGATCCAGACAGATTACTCGATATTTAGAATTAACCACCCACCCCGACGGAGAAGAAGGTTTATCTCTTGCTATCTTTTCATAGCGAATAATCATAGGAACAACGTAAAATTAGTCTACTTTATGTGACATAAGTGTCAGTTAATCGTTAAAAATGGACGTGTAGCATAGAATATGGAATACAAAATCCACTTATAGCTATAGGTCAAAACATGTTTTAACTTTGTTCATTATAATATGGGTGTACATATTTCTCGGTCAAAATCTAAAACGTAAAATTATGTAAGCTTCATACCTCATTAGGTGAGCAGACATCCGTTTCATTGCAGTCCTCAAGACTTCTAGCGCCCCTACAAATTCGACATGTCAGCAGCCGACCTGCAAATATAAATATAATGGTCAATCATTTTGATTGTCTGCACGATGAACATGTAATTGTTATTGTTATAAGCGTTTTGATATTCTGACAACGACACAACATTGACATGTAGTGTACGAATTTAAGATCTCTTTTTAGTCGTTTCTTTATTTTTCAATACCTTTTGTTTGATATATTTATTGAGATATGATTCTGTCAAATGATTTACCTATTTGAAATGAAGACCAAAAAGTTCCATTGATAGAGATCTAAATTTGGTTGTATTCCATAAAGCTTTCAGAACATCTAAGTCCCCTGGAAATAATAGTGTCACAGATGAATTTTATAGTTTCTTTTTGGAAACAATTGTTAGTTTATTTAGTTCTTGTATAAGACAGATTTATAGGAAAGGAGAAATTTGTGTCTCGCATAAACAGGCTATACCCCCGGCGTTGAGTGATAAAAGGGATACAGTTAGACACTATAAAAATATAACAAAATAACGTCCCCAATCTCACTGCTAAACATCGTTTATAGAATTGTTTCAGAAGCTCTGACAGTTCGATTGAAATATATTCTGTTATATCTTATCCATCGCAATCAAATTGACTTTATAAAAGGAAGAAACAGTAATAGTAATAGTTGAAATATTTGTGATATTATGGATGGAACGAACAGAACGAATCTTCCTTGTGTTTTCTTTCCTTTCAAAAAAAACTTTCAATTCGATAGCTTAAGATTTCAAAAGAGTGTTAGTAAACTGTTTTGTTAAACTGTTACCTTAGAAAATGGATAGATTTTTTAAATAAAGGTACAGTCATGTTGTTTAGTAGAAAGAGTGGTAAGACAAGGAAAGACAGTATTGCCATATTTATTGTTAGAAAGAGATTGCCTCCTATGTCTACGGAGTTTAAAACTGGTAAACGCTATACAGTTAGATAATATACAAATGACGAAATTAGATCGATTTGCTGATGATACAAATTCGCTGATGGTAAATATTGAATCAATTCTAAAAGGTTTGGACAGTATCTGTCAAACTTTGAAATTGTTCTGATGTCAAAGTAAACAAAGAAGAAACTGAAGCAATACGGGTTATCTTTAAATCCTTTCAACTCATGGAGAAATTACATTGAAATTTTAGACATTTAAATTTCACATGATGAAAATAAGATGCAAACTAAGATTTTTGTCAAAATTAAAATCAATTAAAGATTATGTATTAGTTTCGAAAGCAAGATTTTTATCATTTACAGGAAAACATTGAATGATGAAGAAATTGTAATTATTTAAACTTATATTTTGCATCGCCTATTACGGTAGCAGTAGAGGTTGTAAAACAGGTCGATCGTTTCATATTAGAGTATGTCTGGAATGTAAAAATAACAGAAACGAAAATGTGAAAAAAATATTTACTAATGAATACTTCTGCAAATGGAGTCCTTAGTTTCCACTCCTTGATACTTCTTTTGAAACTTTGAAATTCTAATGCATTAAAATATATAATTTATTGGTGCTTCATCCCTTTCATCGTTGAAAAGTCTTGTAATTGTTTTATGAAACGGTGAGCTAGACATTTTATTGTTTTTAATTATGAACTGCCCTCACCGTTTGATTTAGACATTCCAATTCTTTTTTTCCCGAAGACCCTACATGTATGGATCTGGATCATCAACAAGGTCAATTTATTTCGGAACATGAAAACAAATCGGTTAAAAAACGTTTTGGGATGTTAGTATTTACTACCTCACAAGATATTTATCTTAAAATATCAAAAGCTACATATTTAAACAAAAAACAAATTAGCTATAATGTGAAGAAGACGCACTGTATTGTGTATTTCAAAGAAGAAATATATTTTAATAGGTAATACACAAAACGTGGACAATGTGAAACTCCTATCAATATGCAAAGGAAGTTAAAATTTCACTGTACTGAAATCAGAAACAAACATTGTTTATTACATTCCAATACAAGAAAAGTCGCAAGTGAATTCGAAGTTGAAAAGGAGTTACAGTAAACAATATATTATTCCACGAAAGGATTGGACAAAGGTTTACTTGCAGAAATATATCATGTAAATAATGATTTGAAGGAATTTTGATGCACGGTAATGCGTCGGTATTTAGCATTAAATTCTTTGTCGCCTACAATGAATATAACGGATGGCAATTTGTATTCTTTTCGCACATGAAAATTATGCATGTATTTTATATCATGCATGTGTATTGGATCATTGATTCAAGCCTTAAATCATGCATTGATGAAACAGGTGTTCAAGGTTTTATTTCAGTAGCAAAATATGATATTTAGAGCAAACAAAAACATTCCAAATGAATTTATAGTAACGCGATTGCATCGTTCCTACACTATTTAATTAAAGGAGTAGGTTCAATGTAGCTTTGCCAACATTTCGTAGTTTTAAGAGATATTGATCTACACTGTACTAGACTGAAACCTATATTTATAAAACTGATGGAAAATTACCTATTTATGCTGCTTAAATTAAAAAAAATTGAACACTTTGAAAATCACAATACAGATTTTCTCTTTTCCTTCAAAACATTATATTCTAGGAGACCTCCTCTTGTTCGTTCTGTCTCTATCTTTGTCTATGTGTCTCCGTCAATCTCTTTTCATTTGTCTCTTAACTGATTGTAAAATTTGCTTACGTTCTTTCGTTTGGGTTTTTTTCCGCTGTAATTGCATAAAACCTTAAATACCTAATATAATATCTGAGACATCATGCTTACTAAATACATGCATTCTTCAAATTATATGCTATCAACATAATTTGGATGAGTTAATTAACCTACCCTGCCCTCAAGTTTACCTATTTTATAATGTTTAGGGTTGAACATGTTATCATTCATTCGTATGCATATGTAATAGACAGTTCACCTCTATGTTCTTTGTTCTTAACGTATCTCTCTGAAGAAAGAATTTGAAATGGTTTTACTTGTCCAAAATTTGTAAAGATGATTGTTCTTATACTTAAACTTAGTCATTATGAACAGCCTGTGATAATGTACAAGCATGATAATTGAAAAGAAGATTCAAGCGATAAATCTCACTCTTATTTGTATGTTCATCGTGTCATTCAGACATCTAATAATTCCAATATTGACTCTACCTTCTTTGTTTAGTGATCGTTTTATGACTGCAAGCACTTCCTTCGGCTGAGGAAGAGATCAACCAGCTCGACACATTAGAAAATTACTTTATAATTGTTTGTTTTTGCGTCGTTACCAGTTTTGTGTCATCAAATATGCACCTTGTCACGAAGGTAGTTTTCAACAAAAAAGATAAATGGGCGGAGCGTAGCAAACATTCACAAGCCTATGACTTTTAAGTTGCATCAATCATTATTTATCTGGCATTAAAAGCCTCTATATGTAACAATTGGTATAGTATCTATGTTAATAAAGTAACTTTAGGATTTCAATATAATCCTTCGATTAGATTAATCAAAAATGTTTTTCTTGACCATGATTTTGCAAAGAAATTAAACAAACCCCAACAAACAACACATCTTCAAATATTTAACGTCTTCATTTTTGTCATGGCCGCAAAGAAGATTTAACATACTCGACGCACAAAAGCGTGCAATTAACTAGTTTACATGACAACGTATCCGCGTATAACTTAGACATTTACCATAGTATGTATTTTTTCAAGGTTATTGTTTGCGATTTGCCACAGTTGTATGTGCTATAGTGTATATTTCATTATGTACGTTATACCATAGTTTTTCGAAATTAGGCTAACAACAAAATTTCGAAAAACTATGGTATAACGTACATGATGAAATACATACTGTAGCACAGCACGTTAAGTGTTATACAGGCAAACGTTATGTATGGCAATTAGCTCTGTCGGAAGGACGGGTAATTATTGCATATATGTCTGCTATGTGCATCAAGCAATGCTATCTGTATCAAGAACAGTCACCTTGTGCCTCATTAACATTTGAAAAACATAGCGACCATTGTAGCAGATGGTGCTCAAGTGTATCATTTTGTGTAGATATATATCGTTAATAATGTTAATATTTTTCATTATTACATTCTCTCTGAACAGTTATTGACATGATACAATTATGACCGGTTTAGATTTCGTTTAACATTGACATAAAATCTAAGACTGAACCAGTGATAATCATTTTAGTCTAAAACTGCTTTCTTTATTTTAATGACTAGATTAGTATAGAAATCATAAATGTAATTGTAACATAATATAAATATTATCTCAGTAACAAAGAGCAGAAACCCATATTGATAAATAAAATCTACGTTCAATTGTGTCGTCTTAATTCCTAATATTGCCTTAAATCTTACAATATTTGGAGATAAGAAGCTCCTTATACTGATTTTCATTATCTCTCCACTTTTTATTAGGTTTTTGTAAAAGGTTCGCAATGTGTTTATACCAACCTTGGGCCTCAACTGACATAAACACACACGTGAGAAAAACACCTGTAAAAAAAATTAACATTTCCCGTTGATAAAATTGAAACCAAAATACACTTGACATTAAAAACTGAATTGAACACGGGAGTAAATAATATTCAGTTGCACAAACTCATTAACAGCTAGTTAGTACTTGTTTATTTGCGAATTTATATATATATATATATATATATATATATATATATATATATATATATATATATATATATATATATATATATAAACCATCATGGGCATGCTAAAACAGTAAAGCTATAGTTGTTAAATTTTATTAAGGCTGAAATTGTACCTCAGTTAATAATTACTCCCGTATCTTTCTATGCTTCATCACATTTGTTGAATGCTAATTAGTCACAATTCCAATAACACATCAGGTTCATCAACAATTTACTTCTGCTAATATACTGAACCTGTAAGATTTCGGCAATAACACCTTAGGTTCATCAACAATTTACTTCTGCTAATATACTGAACCTGTAAGATTTCGGCAATTTGTAACGTACTGAATTTTATGTGGAATTTGAGATAAATAGCATGTTGTCCAATCATGGAAGCGAAGTAAATATCAGAAGCTACTCTTTAGAGTTCACAAAAAGAATTCTTATAAGCGAAAAACAAAAAATCTACAGAAAAGCAGGTGCCTTTTGAGCAACACAGTAGCAATGTATAATAAAGCAGAAGTATGAAATATTAAACTGTTGCTGATCCAAAGGAGCTGATTATTTACCAACAGCTGATTCCTGTAGGTAACGGAAAATGAGGTGGAATAACTATTCTCTAGCTTCGAGCATTGAATGAACGTTTATTTGCAGTTGTGTACATAACATCTTACAAGTGCATAGACTCATAACGAATGTAAATATATAATGCATTCAATATTGGTAATTTAAAGTTTTCAATTTGATATTATTGATATCGTATTCATTTTTGGGATCATGTTCAGCAATCATGTCCTTTGCCGTCAATAGACACAGTATGTTCTGTTATACGCTATTTTGGAAAATTGGCATCATTTATATTTGTTTGTATTTAACTGTTTTTTATTGTTGTTCAATGCAGAATTGGAGATAAATAGAGAAATATAGAAACTTTCATTTGCAGTTAATTTATTTTATTTTAATTGCTATCCTTTTCTTGTTTTGTCACCGCGAGTGCGTCCTACGCCCTCCCACTGCGAACCAGATATGTTAATAATTACCACACAGCCATATATAGAAATTAAAGGGATAATACCTATGGCTATATAATTTTACCTCCAGCTGAGTTTGCTTCGTAAATTGGCCCCTGTCTAACTTCTTAACGTAAGGCTATGATGTGACATTGTAAGCTCTTATTGTTTAATAGGTGTTTCGGGCTTGTGTTGTTCTTGTTCTTAAAATGTGTGTGGGTGTGGCTTCTACATCTTCAATATTTACACGCAGTATGTACACAATGAAATACCAATAGTCTGCTAGTATGTAGAAGATGTGTGTCGAATTATCACCTAGGAGAAGGACTTGCGCTTGCACTCATGAGCATCACTTGATGTCAGAAATGAAGTTCGGACGTGAAGCGTTTGATTCATTGCTGCCACGTCTAAGTATTTCTGCCAACAAATACGAGCACGCAAACAAGATTCTGTCAGCATTAGAATGCAAAACTATGGTTGACTATCACGATTTGTATCTGGGTACTAATGTGTTCTTGCCTACTGATGTGTTTGGGAAATTTCGTGACAATATCATGCATTTGTGCAAGTATGATCCTACACATTACTTTTTATTACGATCCTGCACATTACTTTTCATCACTTAGTATGGCTTTGGATGAGTTGTCAGAAACTAAAACTGAGTTGGAACTGCTCACCGACACTGACAGACATATGTTTATCGAACGCTCAATTCGTGGTGGGATTTCTGTTGGGATCACAAATATGCGAGCGCAAACAATTCAAACAAACGGTTTTGACCCCTCTATCCCCAACAGCTGCATGATGCATCAGGATCAAAATAACTTCTATTGAAGGACAATGATGCAACCTTTACCTGTTGGTGGGTTTCGGTGAATTACACTTAGATACACTAACGTACAAAAACATGTAACCGATTACAACATCAACAGTGAGCACGGACACTTCTTTACAATTGATCTAGAATATCCAGAACATTTACGTGATGTACACAACGAGGATCCGCTATCGCCAGAAGCGTGTCGGTGCCTGCTACGTGGTCATCTCGATGTCAGTGCGCAATCATTACTGAATTCGGTCATAAATTCACTGAATGCACCAAGCTAGTACCAATTCTTAGGAAGAAACACAACTATGCGTAACATAACACATGCAAAATGTTGTACTTGCTAATGCGTATGCGTGTAACCAAGATCCAATGGGTGCTTGAATTTCGCAGGCACGCATGGATAGCACCGTCTATACAAATGAAAACACGCACAGCGGCCACAAATGAGTTTGAAGATTTCTTTAAACTAATGAATAATGTTGTGTTCAGATAAACCATGGAAAATCTGTGCAAACTAAATCCGCATCGATCATGTCCGTGATGGTGAACAAAACAAACTTCGAAGATTAATCGCTGACCTGACTTTTGAATCCAGAATAATCTTTGATGGTGGACTTTTTGCCCTTCACAGTAACAAAACGAAACTAAAGGCGACAAACCAATATATATTGGCTCATCCGTGCTGGACTTTTCGAAGCTGCTTATGTACCAGTTCTACTATGACAAGATCAAACCGTTTTCTCAAGATGCTGTATACCAACACTACTTGCTGCTGCTACTTGATGCACATCACAACCAATAATGTGTATGCAGTCATAGCTGAACCACGTTAGGTCAATGAATTTGATACCAGCGATTATCCGAAAGAACATTTAAAAAAGGCTGTTGGCAAGTTTAAAGACGAATGCTTGGTTAAACCAACCGAAGATTATGTAGAACTGCGACGACCTAAAATATATTCAATCGTGGTTGGATCCAGCAAAAAAACATAATAAGGACAAAGGTATCCCACGACATGTATGTGGAATGTCATCGAGACCAACGTGAATTCACACACACGGCAAATATGATGCGGTGTCAGAAACATATCATGGTTGTTTGCCGATGGAATAAAGTGAGTTTGTCACCGCTTCATACAGAATCACCAATTAGGCGTTTGATGATCATGCTATTGTGAGTCAACGTACGACTGATCTGATGCACTAGTGTATTAAAAAAAAAATCTTGCTGATAGTTCCGTATATGCTGGAAGGGCTTGCAGTTCCTCTCGCACTAATGCCCGGCTGGGAGGATTTACTGTTCTGTCATTAATAGATCCCAAAGAGTAAAGTGTTAGTTGTCGTTGATTACCAATCCGTTCCGAAATCGTAAACACATCGACGAACCATACCAGGTCAGTGTCACAACGCTGCCTACTCTTTAACTCTCCAAGTGTGTAATAAATACCGCACACACTTGGGTTTTGCAGTACGTATATTTCCGCAGTGTAACACACAATATGAGGATATGATTGTATTCTATACTGTTTTATTCAAAGGCAAAAAAGAAAATTCACAGATACTTTTAGAAAAAAGCGAGACTTTCCCACATTAACATTTTTGCTCATGGAACACCTAAACCGTCCAATCATGGTGATATATTCTCAGACTCAGTTCGTGCACCAATCATTGGTCCTGATAGATCAGGAAAACTCAACTATTGCTGATTAAGCTTGCGCAGTCGATGATGATTAACCGTTTTATGGTGTTTTAAATGAATTTCAAAAAGCGTTGAAAGAAAAGTGGTAACTCGACTGTTGATTTCTTTTCGACTATCGATGAAGCACCTACCATTGATGATTTGGGTGCAAATTAAAACAGTCTTGTCGTGTACGACGATGTAATGCTTGAAACTCAAGTCAATCCCGCAAGAATATTTTTACGAGGGCGGCACAAAATACAGATGTAAGCTCAACGACATGCACATGTGCCTAAAGTAATCTGTGACAACTGTAACATGTTGATGATATTTCGTGGCATTGACTCGCATGGTTTTAGAAATATTCATCGGTGTGCCCCTACCACAAGTTCGATGACTTTCGAACCACTATATTTTTCTCATCATTGATTTGACCAGAATTCCAGTCGTGGGGGTAAATATCGTGCGGTTTTGGACAAGAACGTGTCTAACTCCTCAATTTAACATTTATAACAATTATATCAAATACCTGCCAGAGATGTCATAAAAGAATATGAGAAGCGACACCATAAACCCGCTTGTGAAGAACAGGAATTAACTCGTAATGTTATTGTAGGTCGGCAAAGTGTCAAAGATATGTTACAGTCGCAACAGACTGCACGAGAAGACCTCACGGCAGGTTTTGAGCAAACATTTGCACAGCTGATTAAACCAACAAAGAAATTTAAGAAGGTACCAAGGATATTAAAAAGGCAACGCCAGCATCAGCAAAACAAGTGGCAGCTCTCACTAGAGCAGAATAAGGACGGGGTCCAGTTCGTAACATAGGTAAACGTACTAAGAATATCAAGAAAGCAACAACAGCCCGGTTGACAGAGCTGATTTGGAAGTCAGAGAAGACATAAGTGAACGTGTAGAAATGACAGAAGAGCGAGCCATCAAAGAAGTAAATCCAGCACCGCCTGGGAAGCAGTAAATCATGCAAACATAACAGCAACATTTAGTAAAGAAGGTCGCCAGATCTTTGAAGACCTCATCCATGCAGGCTTGTTTCCACAACCCCACCCCACCCCCCTCCAAAAAAAAAAAGACTGGAAAGATTCAGTAATCAAAGAACCATCACAGAACATAAATAGGTATGGACCAAGTGGGTATACAGATAACTTACTGGGTATAAAAAGCTTTTGGTGAGATGTTTGAGGAATGTAATGACATACATGCATCGGTTAAAGCCGGAAAAGATAATGAAGTAATGCGAGCGATAAAACATTTTATGAGACTCCTGCAGTGGGAAGAAAATTATGAATTGTCCCCTGAAACAGATATAAAAGAATATTCGGTTCAAGCAGCTGCAGCTCAAGTAACAAGCGCAACTATGCACCAGCCGAAACATGTATCGCCTATGCCTCCACCTGCAAATATTACACGGAAAAAGTTTGTAAAACACACCAGAAGAACAAATAAAAGAGCACCAACCAAAATGTATACCATCATCCATACAGGAAGAATACGAACAAACAGAAATGTGGTTAGAGCATAAACATGTGCCGAAATTGGACATACTGAAAAGACAAGATAAATCAATTAAAAAACAAGCACAAAGGTTGTATCAACAACAATCAGAACAATACAAATCTCGCATAATGGATCAATCAGAATCGATCAATCAGAATGGATAGAAGAAGAAGTGAAATGGCTGGAAAATCAAAAGTTACCAAAGAAAGAAAAAAGCCCTGGCGGATTACGTAACCTAACGACCTCATGCATTCATTAAAAATACCTGTAGGATCAATTCGTGGGGAGAACAACTCACCAGAAGTCATTAATGAGGCTAAATTGATTTGTCAACGGTTGCACACCAGTGACATGATGGACAGAAATACGTATTGTGCACTGATACATGGACTTGTGGAAGATATGAATGATGTATATTACTACTAAACCGATGATGTGTTTTGAAACGATTTAGACGCTACGTGTTTTACGTCATATCTATGCTGCGGAGCAACAGGTTGTTGTAAATACAACTCAAAGCGTTATCTCGATAACCACAATCTCATCAAAGAAACCAGAATTTAGTGCGACTAACACGTACACTTGCGTTCGCACTATCGTGGTTGCGAGTTTGTTATAGTTGGCCTATCCGATCATAACCGTCTGGTATCCTTGACGCGAATAACGCATTTCTGTTTTAACGAGATCGTGGAGGATCTAGAGGTATGGTAGAACTTTCTACATGTGCATATGATATTACCACAATCAATGATGTCCGACGCAGAATTTCGGTGTTCAAGTAATACCCATTAACGGCCATGCTAATTTTAACCTTGGATTTGCACAGCGTCGATCACAACTCACCGGTGATTTATGAGGTTTTCGTGTGTAATTCCACTCAACCAGTCACATATTTGGATTTTGCATAAATGCTTGCAAGGTTATATTTTAGCCGAATATACAGTCACATTATTCCTTAATAACAACGCAGACGATGCAGTTTGGCGTGAAAATGTTGCTGCTGGTAAAGTTGAGTTGCCAACATTGTCTTTGTGGATGCCTGTGCTAATCCCTTCACTAACATACAGAATTAGGTTTGTTACCTTTTATGCAGCCGGGAACAACGTCAATGCTGTCGTCTCTCGCACATACCACAAACGCACACGCACTAGCTGATGTTGCGAGACAATTTACTTGGCAAATAAGTACTCAACATAGCCTTACCGCATCAAAACACGTTCATGACATTTCAAAAGGCAAATCGAGATAATTGTCAAGAGACTTGTCAGATGACATCTTTGGAGTGACTAAACTTTCTTTGCTGTTAAACGATCAGGAACCTTCTGAAGAAATTCGGTTTGACTATGCAGCAGACACTCCTCATATTGCACGTGCATATCATCATTTGTGGTCATATATGGACCGGCATCAAAACATTGACACTGGTTTACAAATTTCCCAAGAAGACCTTCTTACGTTGTACGCGATTTATTACTTTTCATTGGAATTCTTGGAGTTGTTCAGGCAATCTATTGTCGACATATAATTTCATGCACGTGTAGCTCCCGCTGGTACTAATTATAGATGTTATGTTGTGATACTTTCTCACTAAACTCTGTTGTTGGAGGGTGCTGGTGGTCGAATGAGGGTCTTCGATGCATCTAAGGAAAATTCTTAATTAAACCTATTTTTATTTTAAATAATATTGATCTCACGATTTAAAGGTCGGTCTTTGTGAAAATCATCTTCATAAAATAAAAACAAAACGCCATAAAATAATTGTGGGGTGGGTCACACTGTATGCCGGTAGGTAGTTAGATAGGTAGGCAGGCAGGCAGGCAGGCAGGCGTGCATGCATGTATGTATGTATGTATGTATGTATGTATGTATGTATGTACCAGTCTCTGTGTAGACTGTGTCATTCTTTTTCTGGCTTCGGCAATTTTATATACTAATCCGATTTCTAAAGAAATAATGCTTACCACAAAGTATTAGATGTTGCGCCATGGTTTCACTTAAAGGAATACAAATAAAAACATACTATTAAACATTAATTTTTAAGATCGAGAACATAGCTATTACAAATGGTAACGCATTCATCGACATTTTTACTTATATATTTCTTCCCTTTAGACCATCTACAATGTAAATTATAATAAAGAACGAGCCCATGAGGAGAAGAGCAACTTTATCGTCGTCGTCATCATCATCACCATGTCGATATTCATCATCATCTTACATGCCAAGGTGAGCATGTCACCCCTAATTCTAGTTACATATTTAGTTTGGACCACGTTCTAAAGTCCGTATTTTCATTTTCGAGATGGAGTAAAAGCCTAAACAATTAACTTCTTAAGTTGAAATATCCTGTCTCTCAGATGTTGTGAACCTGTATAGATGTTAATACGACCTCCACTTTTATGGTTTGCTGTTCGCTATTTCTTCGCTACTTAGTTACCAGTTTTGTTAAAACTATTCACGTATTTTCGTGAATAGTCGTAAACTTGATATAGCCCTATGGTCTTAATAAAATATATGACGGGATTTGCACTGAGACATGTAAATCATTGTCATTGGGTTATGATATGTTCGTATTTTACGGGAGGAGTAATTTCTTGCCGGATATTTGTTTATTACAGTATTTGTAAATGATCCGCATACACGAAGAACACATTTAATGCATTAGTCAAAACAAATGCGTTCTTCTATTTTCTCTTACATGAAACGGATATAATTTTTCGAGAACTTCGTGCCATCTACCTGTAAAGCTGAGGTTTCTAAGTTGCATCAATAGCGAAGTGCTGAAACATGGTAGCAGACTCTGATCTAGAGAATACCAAGCGACCTGGTATAGTCGGCCAAATATACCCGAACCGAGACAAGAAATATACGTTTATAGGTGTGCATGCGTGGCACAAATTTACACACACACACACACACACACACACACACACACACACACACACACATATATATATATATATATATATATATATATATATATATATATATATATATATATATATATATATATATATATATATATATATATATATATATAAACAGGAAAGATTCTTTGTCAATCAAAAGACGAAAAATAAATACTGACGCTCTGACGGATCATAGTGCAAAATAATGTGATATTGGCTACATGTTCAGGCAAACTATATGGAAAAAAGCAAGAGTATTCTTCATCCTGGCAAAGTATATTTTATAACTAAAGTTCATTTTCTTAATAAATTGTTTGTTTACGTTTGTATTTTGCAAGAGTGCATTGTGATACATTTTAAAAGATGATGTGGAAAACATTATTTGTCGATTGTAATAATAATATAATAATTTCATTAATTTTTGTTTAACCAAATGGAGTTAGTCGTGAACTGAGTACCACTTATTACCCTAGATCCGTTTCAAAATATGTCATCTTCGCATAACCGTTGTTTAAAAGATACAGATGCCTATTATGAGGTAATGCAGCATCACGATAAGTCGAAAGTTTAAGAAAAAAATCTTTTTTTCGATATTTCGAATTTTTATTAATATTTTGTGATTTGACCCTAGTTATTGAAATTTTCATTTGTCTTCTTTTCAAAATTTTGGGAGTTCTATCGAAATTTTGAGTTGTTGTTACTCCGATTATTTTTTTTCTGTGACCATAATAGGCTTCCATATCAAAATGGTTATGCTGAAATTAGTCCCTAAGGTACTTACCTGTACATGTCAGAAGTTGAGTGTATCACCTTTAATGCGAAACTGATTCTCTCCAGTATAGTATGCTTACCTTGTACACAACGATAAGAACTCATATGGTTGTGTTCCCACAGGCAGCGTGTGATTGATAAGTGTCACCTTTCATTCACTAGAAGGAATGCCTGTCAGAAACTCTTAAACATACACACCGTTGTACTCAAGTATCAGGTCATCTTCAATGTGTTTAAATGCTAATTAAGCAAACTGAAACTCTGGTCAAAAGTGTTTTAATATAGCCTCCAAAATAATGTGTGTAGTTAGGGACAATAATTATGGGCGTTATATTCATTAGTCGAAAAGAAAAGAACACAATGGATCTAATAAAGGTTTTGGAGAATGTAAATCTTATTACAATCCAGTGCAAGATTGAGTCAAATTAGATTAATGCATAGATTGATTAATTAATTGATTGATTAATTACTGTTCCAGACCTTAGATGGAGAATATAGTTCGAGCAAAATTTAGCTATATTTATAAACATTAAATCCTATGGCCATGTGAAATTGGAATATACTCGCCAGTATGAGAAAATCATAAACTGCCAATATTTTTCCTTGACGTATATACATACAATATCGTTTTTTGAGATCTTGGATTATTAGGGTATCCTCTCCTTCAGTGTCTATATATTCATGTGTTGAAACGAAACTTTATCAAAAATAATGGTATCGTTATTTATTCTTTACGAACTGTTGAGATAATGGTGTATTTCACACAGGGTCGTGATGTATTGAAACGTACAGTATGCACACAGGGTCGAGATGTTTTGAAACATACAGTATGCACACAGGGTCAAGATGTATTGAAACGTACAGTATGCACATTATATCAATGAAATACATCAACTGTACAATAATAGTATTATCGCTCTCAGGATGGAAAAATACAGCAGTTTCAAAACAAAATTATCATTATTATTATTATTATTATTATTATTATTATTATTATTATTAAGACTTAGATTACATTCTTAGACGTGCAACAGGTTTTGTTCTTTTACTTTGTTGTGTTTTAAGAACTTGCCACTTTTGCAGGACTTTGATATTATTAATTGCCTTTACTATCCAAGTTCTGCTCTTGTTTCTGGAGAAGTTGAAACATTTTGTTGCAACTATTTCTCTAAGTGTGTCTCTGAGCTTTTTGTGTATTATTTCGAGATCATTTCTATTTTAAAACTGATATAATATGTTTCCATCAAAAATGCATTTTTCGTGTTCTATCGATGTATTTACACTATCCTCGTTGTTGCCCTGAAATTAGACTATTTGGCTGATGGCTTCAGTATTATATACAATCCAGAATGCTTACTATTCTAATAAATCTTTAGTTAAATCTACAAGCGTTCAAAATGTTTGAACTCTGAATCGAACTTAGATTCTTCCTCATATAGAGTCCCGATTCCGACTGCGAGGCATTTTCAAAGGTATTATGTTTTAAGGATGTATTCTTCGTTGCATTCTAGCTGTGAGGAAGAGTTAAAGAAAACATTAATTAAAGAGGTTTTTATGAAGTGTATTAATGGAAGAGATCATTTATTCATCATATTTTTATTACGTTTTGCAAGCTGTTTGTTCTTCAGGTGATGTTCAGTTTCTTCCTCCATGTGGTGTTCTATGTGCATTTACAATACGTTACCAGTTGCATTTTTAGCCACTTTAATGAAACCAGTGCGGGATTGGCACGATTCCATTCCTTGTTTATACGGGAATTTAATTGGTCGATTGTAAGGTCTACATAAGGTAAGTTATTTTTAACTGCAGATAAGATAAATTTTGACCTGCTACATTTTCACCTACACAGCTACATGACGAACGATTGATCTATTTACAATCCCTTATTAAATATGTGCTGTCTCGTGGCCTTACAAATTGATTGCATCTGGTTATACTGTTATAACGTTTTGAGCTTATTGTTTCCACAGAAAAGAACACACAAATCCAGCGACTATGCTGTCAAGTGCGTTTAACAGGAGTTGTGAGACTTAATTGTACAATCTATGTAAAACAAATACACTGTTTGAGCCATTCGCTGTGTATGTGATTACACTCAAGTAAACCAGAGACGCAAGCTATATCGCATTAATTACCTTTTATTGATGGTATGAATAGTTGGGCTCGAAAGGGTAAAAATAACTTTGTTATTCAATATTACGCTATATAGTACCTAATAAGGACATTCCCCGTATATAAACTGGTTAAGTACTTGTTTTCATCACTTTAGCTGAATACATCTTGACGAAAAGAAAACTAAAATATGTTGCAAACAACGAGAATTCTCAAATCATCTCTAACATTTTTATGTTGCTTCATCGTTCCATTCACAGAGTTTGGAACTTCAAAGTTGACTCTGTCACATGAAACTATTTAATGCTAGCTTCAAAAAGGAAGTAAAACATGGCACACGGTCTGAGACAAACAGGATGGATTTCAACGAACCCAGGAACGTTAAACCCCGTCTGTTCAAGCACGGTGTCCTTAATTATGTCAATGTTGGGTCTTTAGAGTTTCCACTTCCTTGGCGACCTTCCCCCGAAGCGATATGCTACCGCTGATCAGGCGATATATGGAATCTCACAACAGAGTTCATATGGTAAGAAAATTTCGAAACTTACTGAATATAATCGTATGTTACACGTTGCTGAAAGTGAATATTATTTTTCAGATGAACATTAATTTTACATTATATTTATCACATAACGGAAATTAGTGTGCATTACTGAATAGAGTCTCTATGTGCGGTTGCTCTGTGGAATACCGTGGTGCAATGATGTGTGGTGATAATGGCCAACGTTTTCAGGTAAATAAAGAATGTGATATCAGTTTATATTGTTTTTTAAATTAAATTTATTACACGAGTCTAATAATTTCTATTCTTTGCAGTCTTTGTGGAGCGAACTATTGAAATGTTTCTACAAGGTTCATAAATGTATTTTGAAATGGGCATGCATGTAATATTCCTTTTATTGCTTCACGATTAATATTGATTTTATTTAAAGAATGCTCATTAGTAATGAAATGACTCTTGCTTGCCCGAAATATGGCATTATGTTTGACGTCATTAGCTATTATGACGCGTGTTACATGTATGAAAATTATCACATGAGTCTATTATCACAAATAAAACCGTAAGCATGTGGTAAAGAGAGGATCTCGAATGGTAATAATTTAATATTGAATTTATGGAACGAGTTGAATAATGCCCAGCATTTGTGCGCCTTGGCAACGAGTTTCATAAATTTAATGTTAGATCTTTACCTATTTGAGATACTTTTTGTCACATAGTTTGTGTTTATGTGGAAATTAGTTAGAGAGAAAAGAGTTAAACAAGTATTAAAAGTAGATTGTACTTTTTACAAATAGTAAATCAAAGAGCAAGAGTCCTTCTAAATAAACAAAACATTTTTACACGGACCAAATAATTTTTTAGCGTTGAATATCCAATGCGTTTGATGTCATATTGCTTAATACAACACCCGTTACAGTACACTTTCCCAACTACACATTGTTGCGATATTCTTGTAAAAGGGTGATTAATGGATGCAGAAATTCCCATATTTACTGTACTGTATGTGTGATAAAATATTTGAATTATTTGATTTGGAACAGTAGATTACAGAAGATTTATACACATTTCATTTTGAGTCGGAATTGCATAACATATTTACCGCGTAAATATGTTATGGCTGGATAAAGTTCTGTCAGCTGGGACACCTGTTTGTGTCCACATTATTCTGTGAATAGAGGTGGGTTTATCTACTTCTGTAAGTTCATGTTTAAACCACGCTTGTGAATATGGTATACAGTTCACCCCTACCTCACACCCGCTATCCAATGAACAATGCCCTTAGTTTTACTTGATATTGTTTTTGTCTTGTGATTTTACACAATTTTTATAGCATATCATACTATATATGGCGTAAGGAGGGGCTTAAATTCAACATATGCAGAAAGACGTGACCTTTGTTTAACAATTGAATTTGGGCAGTAGATTCGATAAATGGCCACTAAAATGTTCATATTAATAGTAAAAAGAAAATGTTCCATAAAGCGAGGTAAATAAAATTTTCCCTCGATCGCAGCCAATCAGTAAAGAGAATACTGCGCAAGAATTTCACGAGCTTCTTTGGACCAATCAGAATCACATAAAAGTGATATATTATCGTGTTGTAATATCAAAAATATTAAATTGCACACACTATATGTACAGTGTACAGATTATTTGATAACCTTATGGAAGGTTTGATTGGGCTCAAGTGTTTCAGCCATCTTTGGCGTTTAACCCACTGTTAATGGCCAGTATATGCAAAACCTCGGATCACATGCTCTGTCCATCCAATGGCATTGCGTTCGCGCCATCTTCTTGATGAGGGATTATTTCTGCTGAGTGCCTTTGGCATCAGTTGAGAAATGTCCTTTCTGGGATCGAGAAGTGTTTTCTTCTGGAATTTTTCTTTCTGGAAGCGTTATGTTCAAGCTCAGAGGTTTTCTTCGTTTCTCGACAGACAGATCACTCGTAGAGTTGCGTTTTATTTATATTCTAATTTTGCACTCCGCGTTTGTTTTACCTTTCTCTTTCTTATGTCTTACGTCACAGTTATTCCGGGCCATTCAATCTGTAAATGGTAACACATGCATTTGAAATAAAAAAGAGACACTAGATTGCGTCATGCTTTTAATATTCGGCGTCATTCAAGAACTGATATTGCTACGACTCTAAGTCTTAAATTAACAAAAAGAAAGTGAAATCAACAATTTTGGTAAATCAACAAACAATTAATATATCAAATAAAAGTCAAAAGAAATAGTATTGTGAATCAAATCCCAAATAATCCTAAATGTCCTATCTTAAGTGAAAACATATGAGTGTCCTGATGAATGAGTTCACACAAATCCAAAGTAGAGTGTACAAATCCCAAACCTGAATGAGCGAAAACTATTTAAATAGATTATTCCGCTCAAATAATATCTGAAAGACTGGTCTAAAACAGGTATGAATTATTTTTTCACGCCCCTATTTACATACAATGTCACTTGACCTATAACGTAATAGAATGTGAAGATTTCGAATGGAAAACAATAAAGTCGAGTTGTAAACAAAACTGACCTTGAACTCTTGCAACGTAAACATGTTTTTTACAACTGTTGAGCACACACATCATAACAGAGAGAGAGAGAGAGAGGGGGGAGGAGAGAGAGAGAGAGACTGAGAGAGATGATCTCAAATGGGTAACGATTTAACATTGAATTTACGAAACTCGTTGAATAATGTCCAGCTTTTGCGAGCATTGGCTCGCACACACTGGACATTATTTAACGAGTTTCATAACTTTAATATTAAATCATTACCCTTTTGAGATTCTTTTCATCACATAGCTTTTACTCCAGTAGAAATTAATTAGAAAGAAGAATGAATGGTTTCGTTCATCCTGAAAGACGCTGTACCTTTCATTTGTTGTGCGCAAAAAATAGTCCCAAACAAAGTTGAAATAGTAAAAGTAGATTACACATTTCCGAAAACTGTAAATCAATGCGTCCATCCAAATGAACAGAACATTTTACAAAAGACAAAATCATTTTTCAACACAAAATGTCTTATGCGTGTGATGTCACATTGTTTGATGCACAATGCTGGTTTGAGTCGGCCTATACAACACAGTGCCACTGTTTACCTTGAAATGCCACTTCGCAACTAAACATTACATTGTTGAGATATTTTTGTGAAAAGAAGATTACTGGATGCAGACGTACACATATTTACTGTAATGTATTTGTGAACGGTTATTTGCAGTATTTTGTTTGGAATATTAGACTGCACAGAAGACATAAACAAATCTATTTTGAGTCGGACTTGCATCACATAAATATGCAGTGTATGGATAAAGTTCTGTCAGTTAGGGAGACCGATTTATGTCTACATTCTTCTGTGAACAAAGGTGATTTTTGCTTTACATCTGTAAGTTCACATTTATACCACGCTTCTATATAGGGTGGATTCCATGCAATAGATATACCGCCCCTCGACCCCCACCCCGCTATCAACTGAACAATACCCGTAGTTTTACTTGTTGTTATTGTTCTTGTCATGGAGGTTTTAGCCATTTTTCATGTTATGATATGTTATACATGACATAACAAACCCCTCTGGGGGTTAACTGGCCATATTGAAACAGACTAGACCATTTTTCAGCAATTCTGGTTTGGGCCATAACTGTGTAAAAATTATTATTAAACGCGATCTTTCGGTTGTACCTAAATACAAACCTGAGATGTTCTCTTGGTAGGGAAAAACTATTTTAGTCGGGATGATTCGACTTCGTTATAGCCTCTTCCTTGCAACATAAATGCAAGGTCAAAAAGGTATTCGTTTGTGTCACGTTCCTGAGTTGTATGGCAGTAGAAGTGGCAAGAGCTAACGGTTTAAACTCATCCTACATAAGAAAGTACATAAGGTTCCGCATCTCCTTACAATGAACCATGTTTTTCAAAATAGTCAAATATGGGATATTTTGTTAATCCGTTGGTTACCCTGTACCACTGACCTGTATTTTTCTGTCTGTAATTGTTTCATTATTGGTGTAATTTGGGTCTGCACAGCAATATAGTAACCCGTGATGTTCTAAATAGCCAAAATTGGATTCTGTTTTCAAGCATCACTGCAGCTAAGCGTGGCCTTCATGAAAGTGCAATACTGGTGATGAATTTACACCAAGTATGGTTACGTACACGTATGTATGTATATATATATATATATATATATATATATATATATATATATATATATATATATATATATATATATATATGTGTGTGTGTGTGTGTGTGTGTGTGTGTGTGTGTGTGTGTGTGTGTGTGTTTTCAAATTCTAGACCAGTCAGTCTTGGACAATTTGTGACGCTGTTTTTATTTGGCAGGAGTGAAGCTAGCTTAAAATAATTGAAATGGTAGAAGCACCATAAATAATGGCAAAACTCTACAATGTGTTGTGATTATGATTAGCATAATGCTTATTTAACAAACCGCCATATCTCCTACCAATGTTAGATATCTTTGAAGACTGAATTATATTATCTGTGACCTATAGAAACGCAGGCTTTCCAGACCTCGTTGTAAAGTTTTTCCCTACACATAACTACATATCTCCGACTAAGCAGTCGAAGAAATGTATTTTCATCATTCGCCTCCTGTACACACCAAACATTGCCAAATCCAAATGTCAATAAAACCTTTCTAATCTCTCTAAATAGATAAATAGATAGATAGATAGATATTATTGCTCACAGATCAAATAAAATTAGATATAGCAGAGGAATCTGATTTAGGGTCGATTTCATACAACGAAGGAATATTAAGACTCTTAGTAACATTGAACATCTCTGTTTGTCCGTCTGTCTCTCGTTCCCTCGGCGGATAGAACTAAATACAGCAGTGGCATATGATTCAGGGTCGATTTCTTAGGTGAAGAAATATTAGGTAAAAGTGTTTGTATGTCTCTTCTGGCTTTCTGGCGGTCGGTCACTCTGCCTTTTTGTCTGCCTGTCTATAGATAGATAGATAGATAGATAGATAGATAGATAGATATTCCATTGTTTTCTAAATTAGACCAAGATGTTTGAAGTTTAGAAATTTCATAAATATTCGTGTTCTACTTATACTGAAACCATGTTTATTCACATTGTAAAGTAGTGGAAATATTAAGCAATAAACTGGTTATCATGTACGGTCTGCCTAACTTCACTATATCGCCAGTCTTTCAGAAAGATTTACGGACTGCCTGATTTATTATTTACTAATATTGTATTTGCATGCTGAAGATCTCGTTCAACCCATGCAAAACAAACAGGCAAATATTAGCATATCAGGTTGAATTTATTTCAAACGTATCGGGATGCAAATTTCATTCTAAGCCGAATGTCTGGACATTCATAGTGTCCCATCCTTAATTTCCAAGTCATTTAATATAAAAAATGTTTCACACGTGCATGAATATGGATTCCGTATGTAATAGTCCATGTACAGTCACATTGTAGACTTAAAGCCCCCTAGAGCTGATGGCAGATCGTCTCATGAGGTTACATCGAATCTGTATTAATTCATTGATGTTGATAATATTGTCACCTCTTGTAACAAGGAGCACTACTGACAGCCAAAATTCATCTTCATCCATGCAAAGAGAAAAGGAAAGTAAACCAGAGTTGGGACATTGGAAAATGAAAACTAATTTGTTGCTATAACATTGGCAAGTTAAATTCTTCAAATGAGCTTCTTTTAGACTTTCTTTTGAATTAGGATAATTCCAATACGCATCGCCCAAATTATTGTTGGTTTTTTTTTTGGCACAAACACTCAGATTATTGACCGTATTTTAGGAAATAGCTATTCAAATCACAGAAAACAGTTGGACCCATATAAAGACAAGGAACTAAGTCAAGAAAATGGCATTCCTTGATCAACATTTGTCAGAGAACAATTTTAACAAGACCTGACCCATAGGTATATTTTAAGCCTCCAACCAAAACTGGGTAAAGATACGAATTCCCTAAAAATAAATCTTTTAAAACGTCGTGCTATGATAGGACATATAAGGATTTCACATGACATTACATTATATACATCTCCATTAAACTGGGGAGAACATAGAAAATGCAACTAAGAAATAAGCGATTGGTAGGTCCTTATGTGTTTGTAAATATAACTGTTACCCAACACATCCTTAATACATTTAATAATTAAATCTGACACTTACCAATCTATTGGAAGAGCAATGCAGGCTTTTTCATGTGCCAAGTCATACAAAGCGGAAATGGCGGTCGTGGTATCAACTATTCCTTCAAGACCATGCAGTGATACTTGTAGGGCCTGTAACATAAAATTTTAAAATACGGTGTCAACGGTGCTATTGATTGCTTACTAAGTACATATAAGCTACAGTGTCACAATTGCTATTTAAATTTGTTATTAAGTACATATAATTATGCAGTATATACTTTCTGCCAAACACTATAATTACATTTTAATCATAGACTTAATATGTAATTTTCAAAACTTGTATCAAAATTCTTTCTATTCCACTGAAATTTACTGACACGGCTGATGGCATTTCGAAAATACAAGCATGCGGGATAAAATACACGGAGGAAATAGTTATAATTTTATAATTAAATGATAATGCGATGCTTAATAATATGTTCCTCCTGATGGTAAACCTGTAGCAACAACAACGTGCACTTTGTGAACTAGACCAAATAAATAGAAACCGCATTACCTATCAGACATGGAAAATAATTTATGTTGAAGAAATCTTACAATACACAATTCGTGAGTCTGAAGTTTTTCTTCTCTTTACATCCTTGACAAAAAAGATAAACCCGCTATGATGCACTGCTAAATCGGACATTCTTTGTTGTTAGATATGATCACATAATTTACAAAAAGTAAAAAGTGTAATTTGCTGTGACAGATTAGGTCGCTCCGATCGTATCGCTCCCTTAAGTTACTGATATTTATATGTTCAGCAAATTAAAGTTCGGTTTATCTACGAAATGAGATGGGTACATACCGTCACTCGATAAAATATCAAATACAGCCACTCGATACAACACCAACTTTACTGTAGGAACCAGTTTTATATGTAATTTACTCAGGTAGGAAGAGAAAGTATCATCTGCATTTCCAATTCAGGGTATCAAGTAGTTTAAAAGAAACACCATAAAGTTATATTTAGTGCTTTTGAAACTGCAATGTTAGCTATGGTCCTCTGTATTGAACTTAAGAAGATTGTTACTCAGTACTGTCCCTTTTCTGTGATGTGACAAAGTACAGTGCTTTCCCGTAATATAATTCAGTTATACTCACACGATTCCATTTTATATCTGGTATAGGTATAGTGAGGAAATCTTTATGGCTCCTACCTGGTAGGAAAGTTTCCTATTTACGTCCGGGTCAAGCGGTCTGAGATGTTCCGGAATGAGAGTGGCGGTATCTCCGTGATCAGGGAAGACACAGTTCACCTGTAAAATTAATATATCAGGAGGTTTATGCCTATTGTTTTTGAAACATGGAGACCAAAACAACAAAAAAATCTGCCGAAAAATGTCTCCACACAACACGAATATGATACATGATACAAATCTTGAAGGAAGTTCTACATAGAACAGAAGACATCAATATAATAATTTGTCAGGAAAAAGAATGAAAATAACACAAGACCTTTTCCTTTTTGTTTCAATAAATAAAGAGTTTCAGAAAATGTTTAGTGAAAATTGCCTGTCAATGTTCTAAGAGAATAATAGTGCTGGAAATCAACACACATCAAAATTTACATGCAACCAGTTATCATATAACAAAACATAACTCATTAAAACATTCTCACCTAGCGAACTTAGAGGCCCACCAGTTTATTATGTCTTGTATAGACACAATTTACCGCCGATGATTCTGATCGTACACCACACAAAACACTCCATCGTCATTTTTAAAAACATTAGCATCTTTCTAAAAACATTTGCATTATTTAAACCAATGCTTTAACACATAGCCCCTTCCCATAACCCTCTGTAATATATTGTCACATGACAATCAACACATGCATACCTTTCCATCCTCTACAATCTGGGCCCGACGGAACAGCTTTTCACAATACGCCACACACATCATCCCAGTTGTAATAGGTTGTAATTTGTCTTTCGTGAACTCCTGCTGCAGTAAGTCTTCAAACTGACAAAGCTGGTCCTGAATATGAAGAAACATTTAAAAATATTAACAGTTTAACTGAGAAATGTTTGCATATTAATAACGGTTTGCTGGGGCATGACTAATTCTCCTCTGATAAACTTGATATTTCCTCAAATACCGTGATTTGTGTACTTTGTATAGTGTACCCTGCGCCATGTTATTAAGAGAATCAGTGTTTGACAAAATACCAATTGAAGGGCTCTTAACTGTAGCAGACCAAAGAAAGCAAACGCAACACCATACACCAGTTGCAGGAGGTCGCCGCATGGGAAACGTATATATTATACTAAGTTTTGAATGGTTGTAATACTAAACCATGCATGATAATTTTTCAAATTGATGACACGCTTTGAAAGCAAAAACAACTGAAATTTTGGATATCGATGCATGTCAGCATAATCGGTGCTACTTCAATCAATTAGAGATGTTAATCATGTTTTGAGGCAACAATTATAAAATTATTCTCCAATGCTAGTTTGAGATGAGACACTTCTAAACTAATGTCCGGATAATGACAAATATATATCTATTCAGTAGATATATCGTAAATCTAACAATTAAATATTGAGTATATCCAATAACTAATAACATAGTATATCTAATAACTAAATAACCAAACATTAGTGCTAATTCAAAATTGTTCATCAGGTTTAAAATTTATGGCTTTTGTTGTTGTTCCAAAGCACAGATTTAAATACACACAAACAATGATGTATCTAAACGACACTTATGTAATCCATAGGTTTATGTATTTTAAATGCTTTTAGTATAAATTAATAATAATAATAATAATAATAATAATAATAATAATTATTATTATTATTATTATTATTATTATTATTATTATTATTATTTGCTGAATGGTATAATCGAGTCTGTTTCTCGAGATAAATGTATGTAATAAGGAAAGGAAGACGTACGAAAGAAAGATAAATATACAAAATATTGCAGGATGTCCTTGTGAGGTAAACTTACATTGTATTCATCTCCCACAATCCGTAAGGTCACAGAATTTGTACTGTCAGTTATCGTAATGATATATACTACCCAGAAATCCGCTGGTAGTCTTAAGGGTTCTGAAAAAAAATATATATATATATATATATATATATATATATATATATATATATATATATATATATATATATATCCTACAAAAGGTGATGATCAATGTATATAATTTAAAAATATATTACGTATGGATGCTTATACCTTTATTTTATTCTTTAATTGGCGTTACTTTTTGTATGAAAAGATAGTCCTCGATACAATCAAGAATACTTGTAAGCTAACATTGGTTTTTGATGTTGCAATCATTATTCGTGCACTCTATGGAAAAAGCACTACAATTAAGTGTAAATGGAATGTGTATTGTGATAGGAAATTATCCAAGATATTAACGCATTTCCTTCCTACATCATCATACGGTGTCCTTTCTATTATAATAATACTTCACAAGTCTGTCCCTTTACAACCGTGCTCTGAAAACTAGTTACTTTAATTACCAACCACACCTATCTACACTGGTCACCTCCATATAACAGCCAAAATATGTTACACGACATCATGGATTTTATGGAAGTAATATTTACGTGGTATATCACTTTGCTTCCGATTTATAAAACTAGTCTACACGAACCTGGCCCAGAAGTATCCATATCTTCCTCTGTGTCTGCACGAGCTGCATCAGCGGCATTGCTCCATTCGGTATGACTCTAAATAAGAATAATTTGAAAGCTATGAATGTTTTCAAAGAACAGAAATCTCCTACCAAACTTCCGCTTTTGCATCACTGTAAAATCAATCATGCACGAGAATCTGATTTAAATGCGAACTGGTTATGTTCTCACCTAGGTACATCAACTTTAAGTTCAAACGCCATTGAAACGGACCAAAATAAATATCTTAAACATGGCCTGAAATGAAGAGTATTTTCATAAGATAAGTACTAGTATAGGCAGGGGTTTTAAGTGAATGATTACTGAACTACGCGAAGCAATGTAATGTAGCCTACGATTCATTCTTGTAATAATTGTCTATGAGTTACAAATGTCAGAACAGATCTGATGCACATACATTTACGACTTACAAATTTTTATAAACAAGGTAGATTTTTAAAATTGGAGTAAAGGATTAATGCAAGCAGCAGCATGGCACATTCCGACATGCGCTGGAAGAAAGATGTTGATAACGACAATTGCGAATTACTGAAAACGAGACAACATACAATTATATTGTGCAATATTTCCTAGCATTATTCAACAATACCTTCAGTCTCATCGTCCTACCTGATAGAAAGGTAGATGGGTTGTGTGTGTGTGTGTGTGTGTGTGTGTGTGTGTGTGTGTGTGTGTGTGTAATAACAAAGTCTACTTGATAAAAATAATAGACATTGCAAGAATTAACACTTAACATTGATTTTATGGGGGAGCCTTCCATAGCACATTTCAAAGATATCAGTTCGCTCGTCTGTACAGATGTTTCCCTCGAAGATTCGTGAGATGCGGTGGTGATTCTGAAAATATGTAAATTTCTTTTCAATGAATGCAGTTGAATTTCAAAATTTATATCATACCTAAAGATCGTATTATTATTATTAGTAGTAGTAGTAGTTTATGTCCACATCGAGTCTATGCGATCTCGTTACCTATTTCGAAAGGACGAATACGAGTAACGCGACTTACAGATACACCAACACGTAAACAATGTTTCCTTCGAAAGTGTGGAAACGCGCATTTTGAGACGAATCAGGAAACACATTATTTATCTATGTTTCCGAATCAACCAAAAAAGTTTAGGTAATATTAAAAAAGTAATATTTGCTTCATGATCTTCGTTCGAGTATAATTGAAAATTATCTTTCCCTGTAAACGTACATGTGTGATTATAATTGTCTATAGCTGTGTGATATGGTATTTTTCACATAGCTATTTCGTACAGAATATACCACATAAGATATAAACTGAATAAATACTAAGAAAAGTATTACGTATCACAATGTTCGCAAGTCGTTTTTGAAATGTTTCATGTCAAAGTAGGTGATATTATTGGTTAATAACATTAAAAAATACAATAATTCACACGTACATAGTCCAAATCTTTCGGACCGAGAAGATATCAAAGGATTTAAAAGTAAATAAAAGCAAATATATATGTAACTCAGGTCTTTGCATCAATGAATAACGCATCTCATCATCCGGTTTCAGTATTAAGATAAATATACTAAATATAATATATAAATTCCTTACCTCTGTCAAGAGTAGAATCCAATGATCTGGCTTCAGTGATACTTGGTCATTGGTGTGGTCCCTCTCAGAATTATCATCATTTGAGGGACCCCCTAGTTCCGAAAGTTAAACATTTTTATGTGTTATTGTTTCTTTAAGGTGAATGTGCTATGTGTGTTATTTTTATAAATTTCATTTTTATAAATTTTGAAATAGGGTTTATACACCTTTCCTACTCTAGCGTAAATAAAGACTCTTCATCCCAGGCTGGACCCAGAGTATACTTAAAATTTTGCGATCCTTGCCAAGGATCTATGTTGCCCAGTGTTTGCTATATGTTACTGCTATTTGTTGTGTATGCTATTTCGTTTTTTTTGTTTTGTTGGGCTGGCTTCATGGATCAAATTTTCTTCTTAGTTTTCTTTAGTTTTATTGGTTTCTTTTGACTCGGAAATCCGGATCGATACCGGCTTCCTGGTCCTTGAAACCTTTTTGTATTTATGGTGTGTTAAGAGAAGATAGAAAGATTGTTGTGTAGATCATATGTGTATTAGAGTGAGTGTGTGTGATTAGTGTTACTTTGCTATGGGGAGATACGGTACGGTCCGTGCTACCACACGTGAGTCGCGTAGCTTTGGCACCGCACCTTGTTCTCCCCTGTATATAAACCTTTTTATATATAGATGTTAACTGTAAATTTTTTTTAAAAAACAGATCCCACAGGCATATTGTATTACAAACATATATTATAGAGAAATTCCTTTTTTCTAAGAAGTTGTCAAAATATTTATTCATATTCACGTATGGTCTTCATAATGTTATTGATAAAATCTATTAATTCATTATATAATTTACTATCCTTTATATCATTTGTATATAGTAGTTGTGAAATTTCATTATTCCCATATTTTATCCTAATTTTATTTTTAATATTCGATCTTTCTATTTCATTTTTTGGACATTCTAGTAACAAATGTTTTTTAGAATCTACACATTTCCCACAGAGTCTACATTTAGATAATTTTGTAGTTAAATGTCTATTGAAAGATACTTCCCCTGTAAGCCATTTATCGTGGAGATAAATATATAGCCTACTTTGTATGGCAGGCGACTTTATGCCTGCCCAATTCTTCAATATTAAATCCCAGTTCAATCCTGGGTTTTGGCTTCAGTGATACTTGGTTAGCTGGCGAACCCAGTAATCCTGTTTCAGTGTTAGTTGCTTAGTTAGAGCGCCTTTTATACACCGAAAATATTTGAAAATGTTTTAATTTTGAGCTAACCAATCCAAGACGGTGTTAAGGTCCAGTGACCATTTCATCATAAGTG